>CBVK0100138622.1:0-10270 GCA_900067695.1 Picea abies | reverse complement strand
CTCATGGTCCAATTCGATTATCTTATTCATTTCCTCTTTGATGGGTTTGATATCTAATTTGTTTTCCATATTACCGAGGGTCAAATTGTTGGTTAGTTTTTCTTCTAGCTCTTTAATCTTATCTCTCAAGTTGTGATTTCCTTCAACCCCTCCTTTTTGGGTTGATTGTTTATTTTTTTCCATTTCTTGAATTCTATCCTTCATTGTTTGCAATTCACTCTTGAACCTTAAGAATCTATCCTCTATTTGAGTTTGAATGGTATCTTTAATTTTTTTATCAATCATGCCTCTATCTCTATTTTGAATTTTACGTCTCTTTCTTCACTCGTTTTTTCTAATGTTTCTAACTCTATTTGGATTTTGGCATCTCTCTCTTCTCTTCTTTTTTTCTACTGATTCCATATAATCGTAAAGGATCTCTAGGGTGATTTTGGGGGGCCTCCCCTTGTTAGGGTGAGTTTTTGGAATAGGTGGTGGAGTGATCATATTGAAAAGAAGAGAAAAAAGATGTAACAATTATTATTAAGGATTGACTTTATCTCTCAAATCAACTTTTACTTCTGAAACATAAAATAAAATAAAAAATAAATAAAATATATTTAAATCTCTTTACCTAAAATTAAAATTGAATCAAAGTAAAAAGTGACTCACCTCATTTCAGATGTCCAAATGCTCAACCATTTGAAGAAGCCAAAAAATAACTTCTGAAGACCACAGAGAAGTCCAGAGAAACTACAGAGATTATTCTGGGTAAAAAAGGTAAAAACTACAAAGATTATTCCCGTTCAAAACCCTAGATATATAATCTTAGAAATAAAATATCTCCTAAAAAATAAATAAACAGATAAGTATTATTCTTGTTCAAAACCCTAGATATATAATCTTAGAAATTAAAATATTATTTGCGTTGAAACACTAGATATATAATCTTAATTTCAAAACCACAGAGATCTACTATGCTCGTTCCAAACCGCGGAGAAATATTAATTTCAAAACCACAGAGAAGTAGTATTCCCGTTCAAAACCGCGGAGAAATATTATTTCCGTTCAGAGAGAAATATTAATAGTGTATAAATATATTAATGTGATATTACATAAATGAATTAATATATTAATGATCTATTAATTAATGTATTAATACTTAAATAAATTAATATATTTAAGCATTCATGTATTGATTAATTAATACCTTAGTGTAATGTATAAACTAAAGTATCAATACCTTAATGATACACTAATTTAATTAATAAATATCTTAATAATATATTGTATTTATTAATTAATTAATTTGTTAATTAATACGTTTTAAAATTATAAATATAGTAATACATTAATAAAATATTAAAAATAACTTATTAGAATAAAAATACATTAAAAATAAAATATTAAAGTATCTAAAAGTATAATAGTATATTAAAATAATAAAATATTAATAAAAGTAAAAATACATTTATAATACATTAAAATATTATATTATTATATTAAGATATTAATACAATAAAACATTATTTATATATTAATTAAGTATTAAAAAATTAATAAAATAATAATATATTAATATATTGATGAGATAAATCTTCTTCATCTTAATATTACATCCATCATGATCGGAGGAGAAGGATTTCAGGAGAGGAAACCCTAGCCCCGCGCCCATGCAAGCTTCTGCTTGACCGATCCAGGACACGTCGCGGAAACACAACAACACAGATCCAGCGCGACCCACTATTGGCTCTGATTCGCAGCCATGAGCGCCGAAGAGGGGGGGAAACCCCGCTCATATAGCAACATCACCGATAACGACAAATCGGGAACGAGAGCAAAACGACCTGCATTCGAGCCGCCACAACAAATTCGGGAATAGCTCCTCGCCAAGGAACAAGGCTTTAGAAAGGAAATGGAAGCAGAAGCCAGAACATCCCATCCAAGAGCACCTCGAGGATGGGAGCCTGGCAATTGCATCTCGCAAATGGAAAAGGCGCTCAGGTATATCATAAGCTCAACAAGGGTTGGGGAGCACACTCAGTTTATGCAAGAACATGCCCTTATCGGAAAATTTTTGGGACTCTGGCCGTCAGAAAGGGACTTGAACAAATGGATAAAACATTGGTGGAATCCCAAAGGAGACTATGAAGTTCAGCTTAGCTCGAAAGGTTTCTTCACAATCATATTATATAACCTAGAAGACAGAGATCACATCTTCGAGAATGGCCCTTACTTCTACAACTCAACAGGGCTATTCCTAAGGTTCTGGACAGAGCGCTTCAGCCCGGATAAGGAGGACTTTACAATGGCACCCGTCTGGATCCGCCTCTATTCACTTCCGCAAGAGTTCTGGCTGGAGGAGATTCTTATGGGAATAGGTAATACAATCGGTCAATATGTTAAGGCCTTAGAAGCCACAAAGTAACGAAAATACACTTCATATGCCCGAATATGTGTCTACATGAACATAGCTAAGGCCTTACCAGGCGCAATAATACTGGAGTATCAGGATGAGGATTGGTCACAAACCCTTGACTACGAACACATCTCGTTCAGATGCAAAAAATTCCATGAACACGACCACCTGTTCCGGGATTGCCCACTCAATCAGCAAGCTTCCAAAGCTAGTCAAAATCTGCAGAAAGATGGCTTCACAACGGTCTAGACGAGGAAGAAAAATCCCCCTCGAAGGCAAACAACCGACCCCAGACCTAGGATCATGACCAGGAATGCCTATGACATACTGAGACATCTACCTAAGGACGAGGAAATCCAAGATCCACATGACGGATTACAGAAAGGAAAAGACCAGAACCCCACACTCTCCCCTTCGGTCCAAACAAAGAGATCAATGCAGAGGAAAAAGAGGATGCAGATGGAGACACTCTAATGCAAATGGACGCCCAAGATCTGGCAGGCATCGACCTCGAGAAACTGGAGGAAGCCCTCAATCAGAAAGATCTACAAGGCCTTCCCGAAGAACAGCTTAGAAAGGTACATAAGGTTTTCCTTGATTCAACAACGGGATCCACAGCTCGCCTCGGCATCGCCACGGAATCAAGCTCCGGCTCCAAGAAAATACCACACGAAAACAAAAGAAGGGGACGAAAACCAGTACATCAACTAATCAAAGAAGCTGGAAATCTCATGATCAACTCAGGTCAAATACAGAGGCTCTCGGAGGGATACCTCCACCCACACCCCTCCTCATAATGATGAATATTATCACTTGGAACATTAGAGGACTCAATGATAGATCCAAGCAAAGAATCCTTAGGGATTGCATCAAAGAGGAAAGCCCAGGCATTCTAATGTTACAAGAAACGAAATGTGCAGGAATGGAAGCCGAAATCATCTTCCAACGTATATGGAAAGGTTGCAACTACATCCACACGGACTCTGAGGGAGCTTCGGGGGGTTTAGCAATATTTTGGAACCCAAACCACACTATCCTTAGTGGACCCTTCTCCACTATAGGCACCTTGTCAGCCCACTTTGAAGTAATAGGCTCGAATCAGGAGGGGACCATCACCAATGTCTACGACCCACAAGGACAACAGGAAAAAATCAAATTTATGGAAAGGCTGACCCAAGTTAAACTATTGGCAACCACTCCTCACTGGATCTTAGGAGGGGACTTCAACATGATCATGTCACTGGAGGAAAAAATAGGCAGGAGCAAAAGACTTGAGCAAGACAACGGTAATTTCAAAACCCTCCCTGAACAGTTAAAGTTAGTAGACATAGAAAACAACAATGGCACTTTCACATGGTCCAATCACAGATCAAGGAACCAGCATGTAGCATGTTGACTTGACCGCTTTCTCGTAACAGAGGAATTGATTGAAAGAGACCTCTGCATGGAAAGTCTGATCCTCCCCAAAGTGGGCTCTGATCACTGGCCAATCGCCCTTCAGATAGCAATAGAAACAACACCTAAATTTAAACCATTCTGATTTGAGAAATTCTGGCTCACACACCCAAATTTCCAACAGCTGGAAAAAAACTTGGTGGATCCAGGCTGAGGAAGATCAGGGCACCAAGATGTACAGATTTCAACAAAGGCTCAAAAACTTCAAGCAAATGATCAAACACAGGAACATAAACACTTTTGGCAATATATTCCAGAGCATTAAGGACACAGAGAACAGACTAGTCGAGATACAAAGAATCTTTATATCAGGGGCTCGAACTGTTGAGCTCATGAAGGAAGAAGAGAAACTACAAGTGCAATTGGATCAAAGAAGAAAACAAGAAGAAATACTATGGAGGTAGAAATCCAGGGTGCAATGGCTCAAAGAAGGGGAAAAGAACACAAAATTCTTCCACAGAACAATGATACATCGGTGACACATCAACACAATAACACATCTGGAAGATGAGTAGGGAAATCTGATCAGAGATCATGCACAAATTGAAGAGGAGCTCAATAGATACTACTAGAACCTCCTTATGGAAAACAAGGAGAACAGAAATGAAGCCATCACTCGAGTTACTAGTCATATTCCCTCACTAATCACCCATGAACAGAACGTCGCTCTCATGAGGAAAATCACCCAGGAGGAAGTGGACCAAGTAGTAAAAGATATGCCCCCAGGAAAATCCCCAGGCCCCGATGGATTTACTACAGACTTCTTCCATCACTGCTGGGACATTATAAGAAAGGACGTCTGGGAGGTCGTCGAGGAGTCACGAACATCGGGTCAAGTTCTCCAGGCTTTCAACGCAACCTTCCTCACTCTCATCCCAAAGGAAGAAAGAGTCACAAACCCCAAACAATTCAGACCCATGGCCTTATGTAATGTAATCTACAAGATCATAACCAAGGTGATTGCAAACCAACTCAAGCCAATACTACCTTATGTCATTTCCAAAGAACAAGTTGGCTATGTCGAAGGAAGACAGATTATGGATAGCGCATGAAGTGATCAGCTCTCTCAAATCAACAAAAACTCCAGGTATGTTAATCAAGCTTGATCTCCCAAAATCTTTTGATAAATCCAACTGGCAATACCTCAGAGCTATCCTAAATTCCTTTGGTTTTGACCAAGATTGGGTAAACTAGATTTTGAATCTCACCTCTTCGGATTTCTTCTCAATCCTAGTCAATGGAGTCCCCTCCTGTCCTTTCTCGGCCTCTAGAGGCATACGGCAAGGGGATCCATTATCACCCTTCCTTTTTCTTCTAATGGCGGAAGGCCTGGGTCGCTATATTAAATCAGCGGTTCTGGAAGGCACCCTCAAAGGCTTACCCTTGCATAACATTCAACCAGCCCCCTCACACAGCCAATTCATCGATGACACCCTTCTTATGAACTCCCCCACTGCGCGCGAAGCCATTAAGCTCAACTCCATCCTTTATGACTTCACTGAAGCCTCGGGCATGACATTGAACCTAGATAAATCCAAGATCTTCTTTTTCAACACTCCCGTTGCAGTTCATCTACACATTTCCAAAATCCTGGGCATCCCCGGGAGCTCCCTTCCATCCAACTACCTAGTCATTCCTCTCACAAGAGCGCCAACTAAATCCATCTCCTGGGACAACCTCCTCCTTTCTATCTCAAACAGACTGGCCAACTGGACCTTCAGACCTTTAAACATTGCAGCCAGACTGGTCCTGCTAAAGTCAGTTCTACAGACCCTACCCACCTATCTCTTCACCGCCTTAGCAGCTCCCAAGCAAATCATTAGAGCTCTCAAAAATATCCAGAGAAATTTCCTTTGGCAAGGTCTGCAGCCCAACAAGAAATGGGCTCTGGTAAGTTGGGATAAGTTCTGCACACCAAAAAGCATGGGAGTCCTTGGGCTTCAAGACCCGGGAAAGCTCAACCAAATAATGGGGGCCAAGATATGGTGGAGATGGATGAAAACACTAGATGCATTATGGGCACAAATCTGGAAGAATAAATATGCTCCCTCCATGTAGACGGATCAACTGATCAGGCACAACGTTCGAATACAGGGTTCGATCATTTGGAACACAGCCTGACTAAACAAATACATAATACAGAAACATGCTTTCTGGGAAATTCACAATGGAGACAGTGCAAGGTTTTGGCAAGATTCGTGGCAACAACTTAAACCTCTAAATGAACTAGCAGAGCTCACACCCCTCCAACAATCTCTTAATCAAGCTCCTTCACTTACGGTAAAAGATCTATGGAAACCTCTAGAAGCGAGAAAGACTTGGCGACAATGGAATACCTCCAACCAAGATCTAGAAATCACACCCAACCTAAACTTGTCAGCCTGGCATTATGAAGCAAGACATAGGAAAATCCCCATCAAGGAGGGGCTAGACATCTGCAGATGGGGGCACTCCGCTTCTGGCAATTTCTCGGTAAAAGAAGCCTATTACTTACAAGGAAATTACCACAATCAAGAAATGGACAACATCTGGAGCAAAATATGGAATAAATCACTTTGGCCAAAGGTCTCTACTTTCCTCTGGTTAATCATCCATAATAGAATTATAACATGGGATAATCTCAGGAAAAAGGGATTCATTGGGCCCTCAATTTGTGTCTTATGTCAATGCCAAGAAGAAACCAAGGAGCATCTTTTCAACGGCTGTCATTACAGTCAATCTGTCTGGGATCAGGGAGCTCAAATCATGCACAGATCCAATCAAAACAGAGGCAGCATCAGAGACACTATTGAAAACTGGGACTCAATCACTTATAACAACCCCATTCTGAATTACATCTGGCAACTCCTCCCAGGGTTTATTCTCTGGCAAACATGGAAGGAGATAAACAAACTCATCTTCCACTCCAAGGAATCCACTCCAGAGATAACCTCGGGCAGAGCTACCATACTCATCAAAGAAACAATCAAAAGTAAGAACTAGCAACATGGGGACAAGGAATGTAACCGAGAGGAATTATGCACCTTCCAAGTTGGCAACTCAAGCTAAATGACTCAATGGCAATCAGAGCACCCAAGAATCGAATCCCCAACCCAACCACATGGACCCTTCCCCCAATAGGATTCATAAAGATCAACTCTGATGGAGCTTCAAAAGGCAATCCCAAACCCGCAGGCTACGAAGCTGTGATCAGGAGCTCTAAAGGGGAAATTCTAACTCTGACAGCAGGGTATTTGGGGGAGACCACAAACAATGTAGTGGAATTAACTGGCCTCTTACAGGGCCTTCGAACTGCAGCAACCCTGCCCAGTCACAAAATAATTTTGGAGGGGGACTCATAAATCATCATCCATCTAATCACCAAAATCCTACATGGGGGAAATCCACAAAAAATCTCTCCCAGTTGGCGCCTAGCAGGGATGCTCGAGGACTTCAAAGGCATACTCAGGGACAACATAAGCATTATCCCCTCCCATGTTAAGAGGGAGGAAAACAAAGTGGTTGATTACTTGGAAAACGAAGGAGTCTACAGGGAAATTGAGCAAATACTCTAGGACGCTAGAAGCTCTGAAGCCTCAGACATATTCAAACACTGCCAACTCCTGGCCAACAAGGATTTCCCACCCTCGGATGGGGTGCCACGCGGAAAGGAAGGGGCACGTGGAGGCGCGCAGGGAGAGGCCATTTATGGTGGCCAAACGCCCTCATACCATCGCCAGTTATGAGGGCTCTCACCTCCATCAGCCTCCGTCCATCGATGGGGCCTCCCACGCGCAAGAACAGGTCGGCCAACCAGAGCATTAAGCTCTCGGCTTTAATGGCTGCAGCCATTGTTTATGCTATTATCCGCCTCACCGGAACTCATAGAATGTAATTGCAGCTCACAGAGCAGAGCATGAATAGAAGTGCAGAAGACATCCCGGCATTGGTCCTCATTCTCACTATGCCGCGAGTGAGGGGAAGACCCCGCAGAGGAGCAGGATGGTACGCGACTGACTCCAGGAGGAAAAGACATAAGCGGTTTGAACGGGCTCTGGTTCTGGCTAAGAGGAAACGACGCAGGGAGACCATAGCAACAAACTCGCCCCCAAGAACCTATGTCGAGGAAATTTCGACTATGGAGCTCCCCCCGAACTTCTCTGAGAGTCAAATGTTTACAGTTTCGGATAATTGGAACCCCCCGGCGTGCATTGAAGCAGCAGCACCACTGCCTAGTTCGAGAGAGACACATGGTCCCAACAACACTCCTAATGAAGAGTTCACCACCTGCCTGGTTGAGGAGGAGCTGTCGAAAATCAACACCGAATCGCAGCCACAGCGGAAGACGCAGGGTCACCAGGAGACGGATGCCACGCCAAAGTCGCCGTCCCTGCCACCACTCCTTCACCTGGAGCACCTGAACTTGATCTTTGAGGTCTGCAGTATGGTGGATGACCAAATCTTCAGGGCTATTCGCGTCAGCCAACGCTTGGACATGATGTACGCAGCCTACTCCAGTGCCACACCACGGCGACAATGCCCCACCTGCGCTCAGCTTTATGTCATTCTTGTCAGCAGCGGCAAGGCGAAGGAAGACTGCGAGGACTCCGGTGAATAGGTTTTTCTGTTTAGCATGGTCTCCAATTTCTTTTCTTTTAATGTTTATCATAGCTATAGCTTTCTTAGTTATTAGCCTAGCTAGCGTTAGCATAGGCCTTACTAAACTGCTAATAAAAATGGACATGCACCCTGGTTTCCTCCGGGCATGGTGGTGAAATGAACTGTTTGATTTTGCATGTTATTTTGGATGGGCCAGCTGTCTTGGTTTCCTGCATAGGCGGGACAACTGGCGCTTGTATGTCATGGTGTATTTCTTTTTGAAGCTTTAATATAACAGGATTCGCCTTTTTACTTAAAAAAAAAAAAGGTCAATAGAAAATCAAGTGTTCCCACCTAGTCATGCAAAGAAGGTGGTTCCAATAGATTTTTCCTCTACTCACAAGGATAAAGACTCAGTTGAATTCTTTTTTCTATAAAACATGTTGATCTAAATAAAATTTGGAAGAGGGTGATCCCTCTAAAATTAGGTTTTCTTTACATCTAATATTATCTCCTTCTTTAATGTTAGCTCCCTCACATGCTAAAATATGGGAAAAAGATAATCTTTTTAAGGTAGGCTCTAGGAAGTATCTTCAATTAAAATTGGATTCCTTTTTTGGAAAACACTTCCCCACATATGATTGATACTAAGAGTTCATGGCATTATTGGAAGCATTAATATTCTTACACTTTATTAAGTCTTATGCACTTGGTTTCAATGTCTAATTTTATGAGATAGGAAATAGTTGTATATCCTTTTATTTATTTCACATTTTGAAATTAGTGGCATATATGTTTCAATTATAATGGTGTAACATTGTATACTTTGTGAAAGAAATCATAGCATCTAATCCATAATTGAGGATTTCACCTTTGAAGGGAATATGAAAAATATTGGAGGATTCCACCTTGAAGGGAATATGAAAATTATTGGAGGATACCACCTTGAAGGTATTATGAAAAATGCATGTAATTGCTTTGTATTTCAATATTTTTTGGCCTTATGACTTGGATGTAAGTATGCTTATACATACTTCTTTTTATTGAATATTGAAAAAAATTGAGGTTTTTAAATTTTTTTACGGAGATGATAGTTTTGGATTATTTTTAAAATAAGGGGTATAATATAAGCTTAGAAGTAATTTGATTAATCATAAGTAATTTGAATATAATTCCCATAGTTTATTATAGAGAATAAAATTTAATGCAATTGGGAAATTTAGAATGTTATTTAGAGCATTAAAAATTATTCTAAAATTTTGACTTATCATTGTAAGTTTATTTTCTTAACAATTGTAAATGTTATATTTGTGTATTTTATTAGATAATTTAGTTGATTGTTACATGGAAGTTAGTTTAGTTGATTGTCACATGGATGTTAGTTTGTTAAATTGAGAATGTTGACTTTCATTTTTAAAATTATATTATTTTTAATTTTAATATTTAATTTGAGATATTTTTTTGATATTTTTAGAATAGTTATAGCTATAAAAAAAAAAATTAAAAACATTTATCTTTGAACTTTTAAGTTCAAAGATAGATGGGATAGAAAAGTTATTTTCCTCTCATATCATATGTTATTAATAAGGTTTGTTTTAATATATTTCAAAATCATGTTAAAGTTTGTATATGTTGATTAATTGGGTTGGTTGTCATTGATGTTAACCCTTGAAGAAAGTCCGGTAGCACAATGGTTTGGGTAATGGACCCAAGTTTGTTTGATGGATAATAGTATGAGTTTTGATATATTTGTAGGAAAGACTATTATATATGGATAGTACATATCATGACATTTCCAATGGTATGTGGAACGTCACATAACTCCTCACGGTTAGAGAG
>CBVK0100138621.1:0-16391 GCA_900067695.1 Picea abies | reverse complement strand
CACATGCACGAACCCTGATTGTAACTCTGGGCAGTCACGCTAGTAATGGGGTCCTCCGCACCCCCAACAGGTAACACGAGATTGAACTTGTGCACTGTTATGCGACTGTCTTTGAAATGATTTCCTTCCCCTGGAACCCCTGCCCCTACTAGTTGTTCCCTGAGATGGCCATGGACCTATCTGCGTCGTTAGTGATGAATGAATGTTGCACTCGCTGCCATTGAAATACCTGCGGTTATTGTCCTTGGTGCAACTATGTTACCATATGGAGGTGGCCTTGAGCCCCCTCCCCTAGGAAATGTCCTAGGGGCCTTCCCCACGAATCCAGGATGATGCGGAAAGATTGGTCTCGTACCTCCGGTTAAGTTCATGTGTTCCTCCGCATAACATGCATTTTCCACCGCTTCCGCTACTGAAGACGGTTTCCACATCCGCACCATAGCTCTTATCTTAGGGTTCAATCCATAGACGAAGCGCTCTGCTTATCGTTGGTCATTATCCATATACGAAACATATTTGACCAATTCCATAAATCTGATCTCATATTCTTCTACAGTTTTGTTTCCCTGTACTAAGGCATGAAATGCCCCTACCTGTTGTTCTTCATAACAAGCTATCAGATATTTCCTTCGGAACCTCTCCTCGAAAAGTTCCCAAGATACTGTGTATGGGGTAAGATGCAGTTGTCTTTCTAGGTTGCCCCACCAGTTCAAGGCGTTGTCTCTTAACTGAAAAATTGTGATCTTCGCCTTTGAGTTGGATGCATAGTCCCTTAAGGCAAAACACCTTGTCATGCCTTCCAACCATACTTCTGCACGTTCACTGGCGCGACCCCCGACAAACTCCGGAAGTTTGATCTTCTGCAATTCTCACGTGATGTCTTCAGGTGGAGGTCCTCCCCCTGAATCCCTTGATGCTTCTGTATTACCCGTTCCAGATGGTGGGGGTTCCACTTCGGTCCCTGCTAGTTGTCGCCCCTTTAAAGTCTCATTAATGGCCTCCAACGAGCGCAGTATGAGAGCTAGTTCGAGCGATGGTGGCGGCAGCACTGACGGTGTTGTAGGTGCCTGCAATGATGCTCCCCTGCCTCCATTCCCTCGAGTCATGACCATCCTATATTATTTAACCTGCATCAACCAAAGTTGTTAGGGTGAGTTCAAGGACGTTTCAAATTGGTGCTACTCAAACTAGAAACAGGGTTAGGCATAAGTTTTTCTTTACTTGTCTGTAAACAGACATTACTCTCTTTAGGGGATTGGCTAGGTTAGGGTTAGGATTAGGATTAAGCGTCTAAGCTTAATTTCTTCACCTAAGAAAACTATTGACTCCCTTGCCTGGTAGCTATGCTAGCCTTGCACCATACTCGCCAATTCCTCTTGCTTACACTCCTAGTGCGTATGCCACCTCCTTCCCGCTTGTCCTAGTCTAAGTCCTTTAAACTTTTTGCTTACAACTAAATATCCTTTGATGCTTGACTCGTGAGCTTTCCTTGGCCCGTTGTACATATGCATTGAATTGCGTGTCTCGGTGGCTGTAGGTGCAAGTCTTTAAGGATTGTAGAGTGGCTTTCGACATTGGAACTTAGCGCTTGTGCGTTGTGGCTATGTATTGTTTCCTGACTTGTGGTCGTATGATGTAGTGATCCTGAGGCGATGCATTGAAGCTTAGTGTTTGACTTTGACTGGTGGAATGGAATGAAAGGGCTTGACAATTGGCTCAATGAGTTGTGTGTAAGGTTTCGTGAGCTTGGCGCTTGGATAATCAGAGCTTATACTTCGGAATACACTCTATTACCATTAATATATTTAAGTATAAGAATTTATTTGTAAAGACTCATGAGGGCGCGTTGGCGTTAGTGCTCTTCTTAAGGTGCTTCGCTTGGTGGGGGGTCTTGGGTTCAAAACCCATGGACCTCTAAAATTTATACTTAACCTTATATTATTAAATTCAAAACTCATATATCACTAATCTTTTACTTTAATTTAATTTATATCTATATTTAATCTTATCTTTTTATTTAATTAAATTAAAGTAATTAAATTATTTACTTACCTTAAATTAAATTAAAACTCATAATTACAATTTTTTTTTTTACTTAAATAATTTAAATTTTCACAAGCGTATTAATACTTTTAAATAAATTAATAAAAATAAAATTAATATTACAAAAATAATAATAATAATATAACTATTCAAAAAAAAAGTCTTACTTTCAGTTCGGCGAGAGTTTAATGTGCTTCGAGGCATTCGTTGGCAGCCTTTAAGGTCGAGCTTCTGGAATGAGGCCCACGTGCCCAGCCTCCAGTTCTCAGTACCAAAAACCTAAGCTATTCCTTAACCCTAATGCTCCTTCACTTCTGTCTCTTTCATTTGTCGCCTCTCCACTCTGCTCTGTCCCTCTCGGTAGGCTCAATGCCTGGCTCCGAGCACTGGTGCTTGGGTGAAGGCTTGTGTATATTATGTTTTGCGTTTGGCTTGGAGGCAAGTGAGCTCTCGTTCCTTTGGTTGTTGCGCGCTCCGTAGTTCCTCATGGGATTCACGTTCGGCGCTAGGCTTGTATATTGTTTTTTTTTTTTTTTTTTTTTTTTTTTTTTTTTTTTTTTTAGCTTCTTCCTAATTTCTTAACGTTTAGGAACGGTCCAGAACAAAAATAGCGTTGGAGATTTCATATTCCGGGAGAAACCATGTTTGTTTGTATGTATCATGTGTCTCTTTGGTCTGCGCGCAGTTGCCGGCATCCTGAGATTTAACTCTGCAGCTTTTGTTTTTGTGTTTTTTTTTTCTTTTGTTTTTTTTTGTTTATTTTGTTTATTTAAAAAAAAAAATGTTTTGTTTTGTGTTTGTGTAGGCGTGGCTCCGCCTCCTCGACAGCTTAGGCCTTTGGGGCGTTAGCTTGTGTTAACCAGTGCTATACCAAATCCAAACTCTGCTTCCACAGTGCCAAGCACCGGCCACAACATAGCGCACTCATGAAACCCTATCAAATATTGAAGAATTATCAAAGTAGCGAGAAAGGAAACATTATTCTTTTGTTATTCTTTGGTTGCGAGAGGTCCCGAGTTTGATTCTCGGAATTCCCCTATAGACGATGTTGTTAAATTCCCTCCTCAATTCAAGGCGTGGGTTCAAATATGATGGGGGTTCGAAACTGATGAAACATGTGGAATGGAAAGGCTTGATGCTTGAGTTTGGTTTATTTCTGGATTTTGGGCAGAGAATAGGTGGTCGACCTCCTCTTCTTCCTCGATGACGACTTCAACATCCTTCACGTCTGTGACTGGCCCTAGGACGCACTTTTTTCTGCCATAGCCCTGCTTCTTCGCTTTAGTTACAAGGTGATTTTGGTGCTAACATGTGTTGTGTGTAGCTGCTGCGAAACTTTCCTGGTCGTGTTACTTTGGCAGCAGAGAGACCACGCAAGACTTGTGTAAACACTTCGTGGGATAAGCTCTGACCGCATAACCATCTTGACTGTTGCTTGGCTTCGACAGCTCAGGGGAGTCACATTCCGACGGTTCCTATCCAAATAGCTCACAGCTCAGTGAAAAATCGTTATTTAATCCTAAGGCCAGAAAGTGATCTGTATCTTCCCAGTATCATTTATTTTCTAGCCATGCCACAGATGCTTCAAATGGTAAAAATTTTTGCAGCTTATGGGCATTTTCAAGCCGATTGCCAACCAACTAGAGCTATACCTGACCACTATAGAGGCCACAATGCATATATGCCAGAAGATAATGATATTCGTGGAGAAAGTTTTTTTTTTGCAGCTAAAGGGCATTTTTTTTTTAATCTATGGAGAATGGAGGCGGTTGTACAATATACCTGTCTTTTCTTTCTTTGTCCTGGCTATCATGAAAAGATTTGGGATCATGCCACTGGTTGCATCATAATCCAAGGTGATTCCTAGACTTTTATTCTTTCTTGGCAAATTGCAAATTGTTTGTTTGTTTGTTTGTTTTTTTTTTAAGTTTAGATAAATGTCCTTTACATAATGTTTATTAAGTATCTAATATATAATGCCTATGTAAATATCTAATTAATATATATATATATATATATATATATTACAGTTTAAATAAATGTCTTTTACATAAAAAAAATTTACATTATTAAGTAAAATTAATTATATAATCAATTGTCTTTTACATATTGATCTGCATCTAATAGATATTAGTGGGTTTGGCTTGCAGGAGGTGGAGCTGGAGCTAGAGCTAGAGCTTGGCCCTTCAAGCCTAGATTTCAAACAAATAGCTCTGATACCATGTGTAGAGACCATAAAATACAACATTTAATTCAATTTAGCATATAATTCTTTCTCCTATAAAAATAATTCATTCGCCAACATATGAGCATATAATATTCGACAAGAATAAAAATCTATCTACAGCATGAAATAACTCAGCAACTCATAATTAAAAATACTTGCTTCTGATGCTAAATCTCGTTGCTCCGTTAGTCCAATGCTGAAGTTGAAACTGTGTCAAACACTGCCCAAAACCGTGTTTTCCTCCCTGCCAGCTAGGAGCAGCCTGTCCAGCTCCATAGCTCCAGGATACCGTAAGGATATCCTGGCCCACTTGCCCAAAACCCCTAGCAAACCGGTGCCCCCTGCTTTTGATTCACCCAAAACCCCCCAAATCCAAACTCCTCACACCAGAGGTCTCCACCGAAAAATCCTCCACAGAACTATATTTCCCTCCAAAAGAATGATCCCCCTTTCCGTAAGACTCCTCCCGTCATATCCCTCCTTCACCGACTCTCTTCCCCCTCATTAATTTCCTTATCCTTCTATTCAATGTCTTATCCTCTTATTTAATGTCTTATCCCCTTATTTAATGTTTTATCCTCTCCCCGTATACGTAAATATTTAATACATTAAATTATTAACCCCCTTTAATTCTTTACTCAATTAATTAATGAGTCAATTAATAATTAATTAATCATAGACAAATAATTAATAATAATTAATTAGTTAATATTATTTAAGAAATAATTGTTGTTTAACTAACATATTAGGACAGTCAGATTATCAAATTAATTATTATTAATCATCCCTATACATCTATTTAAGCAGGGTTGTTACAAACAAGCCGGATCGAAAGTCTTAGAGCACCGTGGCTCCCAAAGTTCCCACTGCCCTCAGAGATTTCCAATCAGCATCTTCCCCGAGCTACTCTTTGTAGTCAACATTCTAACTTTAATCAACATCATCTCATCTGCATCACCCACATGCAGTTATCATGAGAAAACATAAAATAATTCATTTAGTAAATCCAATTAGTTCGAAAGGGAACTCAACTTTTATCTCCAAAACATGAAATTCTATTTCATAAATCATCTTGGATGTTGCCAAATTAGGATTGCAACCTTCCTTGTGGTTTTCCATAAGCACCAAACTGCATACCATTTTCCTGCAAGGCTTCATCTTGCATACTGCCAACAATTGTCATTATTTCATGTACATCATAATTCAATTGCAATATGTATAGAACCATATGCAGCGAACTTAGAATGGTCTACACCTAGCAATTCAATCATCATTACCAAACAACTTAACCAAATAGAATAACTCATCATTCTATGCATATGCATGTTCATAATTAATAACAGTGAGTTTATTATTTCAATTTTCTAAACATAAAATTTTTTGTAGTCTCTATTCATGTGACTACCTGACTTGCAACTTTCCTATTGCAATGTTTAATAGTTCCTGAAATGTTTTCAACTTCATGAGTTAGCAACATTTCATCCATTAGTATAATTATTTCAATGCCAAAAACATATATACATGCACTCACAAAATGCATTCAGCAAAGTGCATTTAAGTATACAATTCCATCATGTATGAGTGCAACTTTGCCCCTTACTAGACACGAGTACAACTCTCAATGCCTATTTATCCAGTGCACCCTTGTATTGATTTACATAATGCTCTTTATCTCAGACATGTATCTCACCATCCATAAGTTGGAATTTTGGCCAATGTGTCGACACATTCTCCACACACTTCCTATTGTCTTCTCAATTAATTGGATGCCTTCCTTTTCAACCTGAACACTACACCAAGAATATAATTTTGTGGTGTTCATTAGTGTTAGCAAAAAGGTTGCAGTCCAAGTTTTATTTAAAAGTAGGAAGCTTTTAGTACCTATGTGGCTCATAGCCTTTCCATATCCAATCAGGTCCTAGTCTCATATATGACTAGCTTACTGGCATTCATTCCTATAACTAGTTCTTATCTTTAATTCTTTGGTTATTACCCCATAACCAAATTAACATGACATTCTACTATGTCAGTGTATGCATTCAGAAGCTAAAAAGATTTGAATTAATACATACCTCTAGCCTTTACCACATCCAGTGGTATGCATTCAATCATATAACCCTGTGATTTTATAAAATAACTCTGGTTGAGGAAATTCTTACCAAAATTTCATTTCAGCAATTATGCAAAAAGAGTGATAAAAACTCATACCTGCATGACTGCCATTAATAAATTTTATACTACGTGAAAGTCTGATGGCAGTAGAAGTTTTCATGTTTCTTTTATCAAACTTATAACCAGCACTTTAGCTCTCTATTGCTTCCCTCCTTATGCAACAAAATCACCAACAACACTTGCAAACACACAAGCATTCTTTCCTCTGGCTGACCCAACCAACCATAGTCATACTAGCTACCACAAAAATTGCAGCAATTTATTTCTCCCTATAAAAAAAATTCTTGTTGATCCCAAAATTATTCAATTCTTCCTGAATTCTTGAATCTTCTTGTGCTCTCATTGTAGTCACTATACATGACTATTTATGCCCTGAGCACTTTCAACGTAGTGCCCCTACCTCAGCGGGGTCTGTTGACCTCCCAGTCAAAGGATCTTTCAAACTTCTGAGTCGCATTGACTCTTCAGGCTCGTGATTGAACCCAAAACGATTATACACAAGTCTCATTTCTTTCTGTGTGCAGGTACTAACAGACCCGTGGGCTATTCCGTCGTGCTTCCAAAACTCCAAGTTTCATGCGCTAGCCCCTTTTTTCATTATCCCTTTCCTTCATAAGACCGTGGGCTATGACCTCATGGAAAACTGTGATTGCGGGCATGGGCAAGAGTGGTTTTAGACCAACCTGCTTTTCGCCCTGCAATTCACCTCCAGCTGCCATCTATCCTTTTTCTAAATCCGTGGTATAAATTGCAGCCCGCTCTCAGATTTTTAACATCCGAGCAAGTTATGGCCCCGCAATCCAACTCGTTCGTCGATCTCCAATCCCTTGGCGATGATTCACGATCAACAGCTACTATCTATCCTCCTTCCACACATGATCCCATATCTACACGATCTATCGACACGTAGCTCCCTTCCAAATCAATGGATACAGTTGATTCTGGCTCTCCAGCCCTCAGGAGTTTCAACTCTCAACTATCTGCTTTTCCCGTATGGAAATGTTCCGAAGTGGAAGATCTAATGACACCTTTCCTCAACAATCAGACGGTTCTGATGAACTCTGACTCTCTGGCCTTCGGGAGATCTCACGTCTCCACACACACAAATCTCCAGAGTGAATTTCCCCAGAGTGACAGATCTTCTGTCGCGCGTCCTCTCCAAATCAACGGCCCTGATTCTCTTCGAGACTTTGGGACTTTGAAAAGTCCACTCTTTTCGACCAAGACCAGATCAACGGTCCTTCCACCTCCTCTTTGATCAACAATCGAGATCTCCTTCGGGACTTCGGCGCTTTCACCCTCTGCTTTCCTCTGGAGTGCTCTGTTCCTGGAGTTCCAGATCTGGCTCCATGTGTCCTCCTTCACATTGACAACTCTTGTCGTTTTGGGACTTCGACTCTTCGGGATATTCCGAAACACAACTTCTCAAAAACCCTGGAGGACGATCCTCCGAAGTTCACAATATGGTGACACCTATCCAACCCAGATCAACAGCTCCCAACTGCTTCGGTTGTTTGGGCTTCGGTGATTTCAAACTTTTGTCCTTCGTGTTCTCCCAAAGTGTTTTCACCCGAAACTGATGGATTTCCACCACGCGTCCTTTCAGACGATGGACGGTCCCAAATCACTTCGGGATTTCGGGACTTTAGCAAGTCCACTCTCCCTTTTTCCTTGGCTCCTCTTTAGAGGTGACCTTGGGCGATGACCTCATGCAAACACACGATTGTGGACACGCTCAAAGGTGGTTTGAGACCAAAATACTTTTCGTCCCGCAATTCACCTTGAGCCTACACGCGTCCTTCCTCCAAAATCTGTGGCTTGGATTGTGGCCCGCCCTCGACTTCGTAAAGCTCGAGCACCTGCCCGCCCTCGACTTCGTAAAGCTCGAGCACCTTCTATCCCCGCAATGCGAGGTGAGCGTCGATCTCACGATCTTGACGATGCTTCTAAACGGAGGATCGAGATCTACCTCCAACTATTCAGATCTCCCTCTCCCAGATCGACGGTTGGGGTCGTTCCTCCTCCTGAGCTTTTGACTCCTTTTGACTTGGAAGATTTTGTGGATATTCAAAGGTTTCGGCCTTTGAACTTTCTCCTGCAAGTCTGCCTCTTGGATCTAGTCTTCGCTCTCGTAAGCGTTATCTCTTCTGAGCTTTAGGACTTAGAATAAGTCTGACTCCTACACACTCTTGCGTTAACTCTTTTGAGCTTTTCGATTTACTCAGTCTCCTAAGGGTCTCAACCCTTTTGTTTCCTTTCAAAGGAAAACTTTGTTCCCTCCTGGCAACCTTCTTCTCAAAGCACACCTTGCTAAGCGTTTTCTACAAAGTGTTCAACAGCTCTGTGAGTATCTTCCTATGATACTCTTCTCCCTAAACTCGATAAAGAGTTCTCTCTATGCACACTTGCACTCGCTCAATTCCCGCCTGGCAGAGCCCTGCAGATTTCTCAGTGACTCTTTCTCTCTCTGAACTCAACACATAGTTCCTCCTATGCACTCCTTGCAGTTCTGTTGATGAAGTTTCAACGGTATATCTCCTGAGCTTCTCTGAGGTTAACTTACCTCTGTCAACTCACTCCTTGCGGACAATGTGCATTGTTTGCACTTGAAAACTCAAAGAAGAGAAACAATTGAAACTTATTCAATACTTCACCAGTTTACGCATTCAAACCAATCTGATTTAAGATAATGTTCATATTTCATTTTCTTTCTGAGCTCTTCTCTACTCTGTAATCATTTTCGGGCACTAGCCCCTTTCTCTCAATCCCCAACCCACGTGACCATGGGTCGTGACCAAGTGCTTACTCGGGCCTTCAGCTTCATAAGTTTTCAAAGCACTACACAACAATATCTCGAAGTTCCGGATTGAAAAACTCGCAAAGTAGGGCGGATCAACCATCCATGTCTACTCAACATCCGATGGCTGACACTCACTATGGAACTTCAGGCGTCTGAGTTTCGAAACTTCGAAACTTCGGGACTTCAAAGGATTTCACATCCGCGCATCTGAACTGTTAATCTCTAAACATTCCCAATCACCTTTGGTGATGTCATTACGTCACATCACTTAACGTTTTCCAATTGCAGTGGCATGCAATGGTGGTTTGGAGTAACCCGCCTTTCATCCTGCAATTATTTTGACGCTGACATGTAACCCCTCGGTGAAACCGCGGTTTGGATTGCAGGACCGCCTTCGAGAATTAACTCCCGTGCAACTTGGGTCCCTGCAATACCTCCTGGTTGTCGATATTGATGTATCGTGATCAACACCAGTGTGGGTCCTCCAACTTTTAACTAAGTTACGTAATCTCGGCCCCACTAGCCCTGCTCATAAGACAAGCCACATGGAGGAATACTAGTGGTTGTCTCATGGCCCAATCAGATGGGTGTCACACATCACGTTCAATATGGAATTTCAAACTTCTACAGGTTCAAAACCCAATGACACGTGGCGCACAACCCATGTGTCCACGTCAAACCAAGTGACATCACCATGCCACGTCACTTCGGAGTTTCAGACTTCGTCCCTTCTCTTGTTTCTATCATCAAACTTCACTGAAGTCGTGAAGTTCGAAGGGCTTCCAGGTTAACCCTTCTGCACCTTCCCTAGGTCTGATGGTCGTAAGGGATTTCCCTTCCTTCCGAACAAATCCTACAGCGCAGAACAGACTCTGTTACTCTGTGGATTTCCAAATGAATTCACAGCTAACTGCCTCGTAACATTACCAGATCTTACGATTGTGAAGGGTTCTCCTTCTCCAGAACAGATCCTAAGGTCCACATTACTTTGCGGCCCAATACCATGCCTATCGTGGTTTTACAACACCGCTACTCCTCCTGAGCTTCGTAACATGGCCAAGGTAACTTATTGGCACTCGGGGAAGTTCTGAGGTTCGAAATTGGTCCTCCCGACACAATTTCCTCTCAAAACCTTATGTCCAATGACCACTTACCCAGCCCATCTAGGCTTTGCATTGAAACCTTGGGTCAGAACTTGAGTTTTGTCTACTTCGACAACAATTCTTTCGAAAATTTTGCTTCATTTTCCACTAACATGGCCCATCCAGGCTCAGTGTTGAAACCATTCTCTAATACCATTTTGTAACATCCCCAGCCATCAACAGGCCTGGGCAATGCCACTACTCAGCTTTGACTTAGTTGTGATACTATATTGTAGCATCCCCAGCCCTCCACAGAGATCGGGCAATGCCAATACTGCGGAATATTCACATATAAATATAATATGCATAAATCAAATTAACACATTTTAACATAGAGTTATTGTTACCATTCAGATTTAAATAGAATTAATAGCAATTCATACATGCAACGGAACACATGATAACATTCCAGCATTATGCATAACATAAAATTAAGCAGATAAATTGTACTTATCTTTCAACTGGAATAACACCACCAAATGTGTGCAGGCCTTCCACAAACCTCCTAGCCATAGACCGCGTTTCTCATCACTCTCAACAGTAGGTCACCCTCGAGCTGAGACTAAGCTCCATCGAGAAAGGGAATCCTAGACTAGGCAAGGTCAACAGGAAGACACACAGTTTATGAGGATGGATTTTTTCCTAGGAGCCACTTATGCCCACTGCTCATAGACTCTCATTCCCCACATATCTGTCCCACCCCAGGAGTATACACCTTCACTGTCACCAGGACAATCCTTCGGCTGTTAAACCTCCCTTGCCTTGGGCTTCAGCAATAGGCCGGACCGGAATTCTTCGAGCTCTATGGCAGCTACATGACCCCTTCTAGGAGTTCTCACTTCCTCCATGCACTCTCTCACTTAGAGTCGCTCACAGGCCTGACAACCTGCCTCTTCAACCACAACCACCTCCCTCACCTGGAGAGAGTGTTGCACACAGGCCTGACAACCTGCTTCTTCAGCTCCGTTCTAGCACAAGGAGGACAACAGTAAGGCTCGACAAGGAACATATGACGATAGACAATCACACTCAGCCAAGGGACTGCATGGCCACAACAACCCACAGTTATAACACACACGACATAGACAATTATGGTATTCTTAGGTTTCACAGAAGACAACAACCCAAACACTTAAGAATGAACTCGGATTTGCAGTGTGGATAAATTGGGTTCACAGGACACACAGGAGACACAGCTCAATCCACAGGTTTGCCACTGGTTTTCAGGGTGCGTGACAAGAAATCAACGCAAAGGTCGAACGCAGACTCAAACAGTTTAGACGGAGGATGCGTCGACTTCTCAGGAAAACATCACGGTTTTCTGGTTTTAGAGTTGCGTTAAGGTATGCAAAGATCAGACGCACACCACACACGGTTCAGACAACAGACGGAAGGAAGAATGGAGGATGAACCCACATCGCGGCTCAATTCTTGGGTTAAATTGCATGTGCCTGGGTCAACACATGTCACCCATGAAGATGCATGCACTCCATCAAGTATGTGTTCCATTTTCCATGAACTTAGGATAAAAATATACCTTTCACACCACTTTGGAATAATAATAAATTATTATTCAAGGACTTAAGCCCTCAAGCTTAGCCCCTCTTCCAACCTTTCAACCCCCTCTCCCTTACCCATTATCTGGAAGCTTAGTCCCCCATCACTCTTTCTTCGTGGTCGGTCGACACACAGCGATGTTTATATATTATATTAATGATCTGCATAATTACATATACAAAATCAAGCTCCTAGCCCTTAACACCTAGGCTCTCCGGCCTAATCACCAAATAAGCCTCCTAGCTTATTATAACTTGGCTCACCAACCTACAAAACATGTTTACAATTTATAAATACAAATGGGGCTTGTCCTTGGGGATATTACATGTTTCATACCTAATATATTACCCTCATTGATTTTAGAGATAGACCCATTAAAACTACCATTAGGGGAGGCAAAATCACTAGGAGAAAATTGTTTTCCTCTCATTGAATCTAATATTTTGGGAGCCATTGGTCTAAAAAATATTGTAGAAGAAAACAATCTAGAGATTGCAAAGGTTTCTAACATGCAAGAAATTATTTCTCAATACTCTAATTAAGGGTTACATAATGAGAATCCAACCACCTTTAATCATGAAGGACTCATTTCATTCATAGAGACCACACATGTCAATCTTTGAGTCTCTTGTACTTTGCAATTTGATTTCAAAGAATAATTGTTCGAGGGTAGCATTTTAAAGGATGGTTTCAAACCTATATTTAACGAAGAATCAATCTCTGGGGATCATGTAAATTTGATGGATAGTTTAGCATTGGAAAACATAGAATCTATATCCTTCAATGAAGTCATGAATTGAAAAAAGAAGATGGAGAAGACATGATTTATAACCAGTACTATGTCATTGGAACAGAGGAATTTCCATCAGAATTTAGAAACTCCTTAAGCTCAGAATGGGAATAGACCAATGATGCTTCTTTTGACATTGTATTAATTGTTCACCTTGAAAAACAAGAAAATAATGAATATGTTGTTGTCTATGAAAACTTTGTTGCGGAAGAAATCGAGTCTTTTTTAGATTCTGAAAAATTCTATGCCCTCTACACAAATTTGTTTGATAATGTCCACATACAGGAAGATCCATTGGCTTATCATGCAGTAGTACCTTTATGTCCTTTTTTGGGAATAAAACACTAAGTGATAAGGGAGAGAAAGAATATTTCCAAATCTTGATTGCTCAAAGATACATTGATGGTAAAAAGTCATCCGGTGTGCACAATTTTGAAAACTCTTTGCAATTAAAATTTATAGAATATAATGAAACAAAAATTGATCACAACAACATTGTTTTTTATGATTATGTTTCTTTTTCGGAAATGAGTTTGAGCATCAATGTATCATTCATTGACCATGTACAACCCGGAACTACTAATCTCTCTTAATAGAGGATGATGGTAGAAGAGACAAAGAATGAAATACAAAAAGAATCTTTAAATATTTGTGGATGAATAATCATAGATCAATCACCCATCATCATGCACAATAAAATGACGAGTTGATCAAAGAAGCATTATCAACGAGACTTGTTTCATATTCGCAAGTTAATTTCCATGATCTGACACATCACTTATTTTGAATTCCTTTTCAATACTCCAGCATTGCCAAAATTGTTTTGATGATATTATTGGAGATTCCTTGGAATTATATTTTGCTCGACGGTTTCCTCAAACCAGTAAGTATCTAATGCTTTCTGTTTTGGACCAACTTCATAATGTTTTAATTATTTCCATCAAACATTACATAATACCTCGACTGCATGCACCTACATAATGCCAAGATACTTTGGTAAATATTGAGGTGATTAAATGGTTACAATGGCTTTATGACTTCACATAGCATTTGTTGAGCTAGTGTAGCTTAGGGTAAAAGTAGCATAAATTTTATTTTCATTTACGTTTTCAAAATAAGAATTTGGCTTATTTAAGTTTATGTTTTTTAAATAAAGCCGCCAAATGTTCTATTAGGTATTTTTTCTTTACGATACCTTACTTTAGTTCTAGTTTCTTTTTACATAGGAGTTTTCTTCCTTTGAATAATATATTTTTCTTTGTTTTGAACTTGAAGTTTGGATTGAGTTTGGTTTGCCTATGATTTCATAAGTAATCCATGTGAAGAATCCTTTTGAAAGACTTAAAAGAATATTTTATTCGCTTTAATGATCATTCACCTTAACATCGACAACCTGAAACCATTAAGATGGATATCACAATAGAAACTCCTAAACATGTATCTATTGTAGAAGACTATGCATTTCTGGAAAAGTTGGGTCAGAATATTCATGATCTCCCAAACAAATAATTGTGCCATGCAGCACTAAATTAATTATCTTTCGGATTTTGGGAACATGATCAAAGAAGAACACTTAGGGTATTGACTAGACCATCCAAAGGTGATATAATGCAGCATGCACATCTCTAGATGTGGAGGCACAAAGTTATCCCATTTCTACTTCCTTTGATAAACTAAGGTTTAAACACAACACCCAATGGAGACAAGACACTAGTCTACAAAATAGTTCAAATTGATAGGGGTGTTGAGAAACCTCATCATAGCTACACTTTCAATATTAACCAAGTTCATAAATTAGAGAATGAATAGTAGGCAACTAATTGACCTATAGAAATACTACATGATGATCTACAATTCCATGTTCATGGACAACCTGAAGGAAAGGTTATGGGCAGGCTTTCCCTATCATTTACCTTTGTGTGTGACGCAAAAATATGTTTTGTTTCATAGATGGAACTTGGTCAAGATTCATCCACACCAATTCTACAATTCGACTTTGAAGAGACAACAGGTAGAGGGCCATGTCTTTATTGAATAGGGAAGCCAAGCCTAAGATTGTTGAAAATATAATACTTTGGTCATATTCAAAAGGCACGATACCTACATTCTCCATTTGAGACAATGAGAAGACTAGAGATATTAGAGAGAACATATTCTCATAAGCTTCATCGTTCCATCTCATAAGAGGTGCTAGAAAGAAATTTGTGTTTTGATGACCATATTTAGCTTAAAAACATTGAACCTCAAGGACACTGACCTCTTACAAGAGATACGTGGTATGTATCCTCTTACAAAAATTGCAATGTCTCTAGTAAGCTTCCTGATCCTCAGGAGGAGTTGAAACTAGATTTACAACCAATTTTCATCCATGGTGAAAGAAATATTGCGACAAGCAGAAAGTTGTTTTTGATAAGCATCACTCTAGAGTAGCCAATTTGTCATCATAATCGGGTATGTTTGTAGTTTCCAGATTCTTTCTCGGCATTCCAAGATCATCGTAGTCACTTTCATGATGTCATCAAGACCTAGCTAGAGTCATATTCTACTCAAAAGAACCTATGTCAACCAAAGAATATTCAAGGTAGTTGACTCCCCTTTTCTACTGGGATCTTGGTGTCACAAAATGGGTAAGACACAAGATTAGATTTGAGGCATTTAAGCATGTATGGGTTCATGTTAATTCAAGAATTACCTTTTTACTAAGTGTTACATGCAAACCATGTACATGCCTACAACTTTAATGCATTAGATCCCATCAGAACTCTTTAGTTAAGCGCACTTGGGCTAGAGTAGTATTGGGATGGGTGAGTTCTCAGGAAGTCCTAGTGTTTTACATGCCCATGGAATTTTGTTGAAGAGTTTACAAAGCTTCCAAGCCGATAATCCAATTCCCATTGTTGTGGAACCCTATCGTGCCTCCCTCCCCCTTCTGAAGTTCCCTATGGCCTTTGCCTTTGGTGGTGGGTAGCCCCCACATCCCGCCCCCCCACACACCCCCCTTGATGTTGCCACATTCTATGCTCTGCTAGATTCTCTTAGTAAATCGATCAAGTCAGATCCATCAAGATTCGTGAAGAAACTAAATGAAATTCCAAAATTTCTGGTACATCAAGGCTCTGCAAGAATCATTTCTCTCAAGTTCGTAGAAAATAGTTTGATCGAGTAGTTCACAAGCATCTGGTCATCCCCCAAAGCCATGGCCATTTGGGTTGACAAAAATTGGAAGCCCCTCACCAAAGGTCATATATCCCATGATTTATGCGAGAGGGGTTTCTTTGCATTTCTCTTTGAATAAAAAGAAGATAGGGACTTGATTTTCTAAAGTGACCCTTACTTCATGGGCTCAAGAGGCATGTACTTAAACAAATGGACCCCTGACTTCCTGTATGGGTACGTCTTCCATACCTCCATTTTCACTATTGTAATGACGAGACAATCAAAGCTATAGGAAACTCCCTTGGAAAATACATTGATAGAGAAAAACCCAAGGATGGAGTACAAGCGTGTGCCCGCATTTGCGTGGAAATTTGTTAAATTTTTAATTAGAATAAAGTACCAAGGCAAGTGTTTATCTTCCCTAGGCGCCTAAGGGGAAGAAAGTGCCTAATGTGGGTCCTAGTCAAATTAATTTGTGAGATGCAAATTAAAAGATAACTTTAT
>CBVK0100138619.1:0-22350 GCA_900067695.1 Picea abies | reverse complement strand
AGCATTGAGAAGTACAAAGCTCGCTTTGTGGCTCGGGGGTTTTCACAGGTTGAGGGAGTTGACTATGATGAGACCTTTGCGTCGGTTTCTAGATACACTTCGATTAGGGCAGTGATCTCCATTGCAGTAGAGATGGGTTGGAAGATCCACCAGATGGATGTGAAGACCGCATTTCTGAATGGTATTATAGAGGAGGAGGTGTATATTGAGCAGCCATTGGGCTTTGAGGTTCATGGGAGAGAGTCTCATGTGTGTAGACTGAAGAAGGCATTGTCTGGACTGAAACAAGCTCCCAAAGCTTGGTATTCGAGGATAGATGCCTATTTGCAGCAGTTGGGTTTTGAGAAGAGTGAGGCGGATCCCAACCTATACTTCATTGTGGTTGGAGAGGATCCTCTCATTCTTCTGCTTTATGTGGATGACCTTTTCATTACAGGGGTAGAGAGACTCATCAGCAACTGCAAGGAGAGCCTTGCTTCAGAGTTCGAGATGACTGATATCGGACTGATGCATTACTTCTTGGGATTGGAGGTTGGGCAGGAGCCTGGACACATCTTCCTGGGACAGGGGAAGTATGTGTGTGACATTCTGAGCAGATTTCAGATGGGAGATAGCAAGCCCATGACCACTCCCATGATTACCAACAGGAAGAAGCTTCATGCTTCTGAGTCACAGTTGGTGGATTCCACTTTGTATCGTCAGTTGATTGGGTCATTGATGTATTTGGTCAATACCAAGCCAGATATTTGTTTTGTTGTTAACACTCTCAGTCAGGTCATGGTGGAGCCTAGGAGAGTGCATTGGGTGGCAGCAAAACATGTGCTCAGGTATCTTTGTGGTACAGTAGATTATGGTTTGGACTATCATAGAGGAGATGGAGTTCATCTGGTTGGCTATACAGACTCAGATATGGCAGGATGTGCCAGTGACAGGAAAAGAACTTCAGGGTGTTGCTTTGGATTGGGATCAGCAGTTCTGTCTTGGTTCAGTCGGAAGTAGAAGTCAGTGGCTTTGAGTTCAACAGAGGCTGAGTATATGGCAGCTAGTCAGGCTAGTTGTGAGGCCCTTTGGCTTCGCAAGATGCTGGTGGGATTGTTTGGTGTGCAGTTGAGGCCTACCGTGATTTACTGTGATAATCAGAGTTGCATCAAACTCTCGGAGAATCCAGTTTTTCATGACCGGTCTAAGCATATCGAGATTCGGTATCACTTTATCCGTGATTATGTTCAGAGAGGAGCTGTGGAGCTACAATACATATCTACAAAGGAGTAGGTTGCAGACAGACTCACGAAGGCATTGGGCAGAGGCAAGTTTGTATTTTTCAGGGACAAGCTTGGAGTGGTGAGTAACACTTTCCTCGGTATGAGGGAGTGTTAAATTTTTAATTAAAATAAAGTACCAAGGCATAAAATAAAGTACCAAGGCAAGTGTTTCTCTTCCCTAGGCGCCTAAGGGGGAGAAAGTGCCTAATGTGGGTCCTAGTCAAATTAATTTGTGAGATGCAAATTAAAAGATAACTTTATGACTAAAGTGAGGGTGAGTGAGGAGACACCAAATCTCAGCCACCCATCTAATCTAATCTCAACCGTTAGATTAGAAAACCCATCACCTTCCCTCATGAGGTCGACTAGGGCAAGAGGGTGCACCCATTCTTGGGTTGTTCATCCATTTTCTTGTTGAGAGAGCAAGAGAGAAAAGAAGGGAGGTCGCGCTGGAGAAATAGAGGCAACATTTGCAGAGCTGGGCACACATCCCAAGGCAGCAAGCTAGCATGGATATCAAGACAAGGTACAACCATTAATGCAGACCGTACAATATGGATTTCTAGAGGTCGTACAACCATTTTTCATGCACAGAAATTGAGGGAGACAGCAGAATAATTTCTGAGGAGTTTGGCACACATCCCAAGGCTATCGTACAACCATTTATTGGCACAAAAATCGAGGTAACTACTGCAATTAATTTATGAGTGTATTTTCGTACAGTCCGTACAGTTTGGCACGAATTTTGAGGGCCATACAACACAATTTTCAAGGAGTCGTTCATGCTAGGTTTTCCATAGAGTCTTAGCAGATTTTTGGCACAAATTTCGAGATAGTTCGTACAACATTAATCGTTGGGACAGTCGTACAGTTGTACGGATTTATGGAACAGAAATCGAGGAGCATTTTCCAAGACTGTTTAGAAGGATTTTTTTTGCGAAAGAAAGTCCAGATAAGTTTGTGTAAATTTCTGAAGATGAATATGCTGTAAAAGAAATTTCTCAGAAGCTCAATAATAATAAAAATCCCTCTCTCACTGGTTTTCCCCTTGTGGGTTTTTCCAAGGTCGAAGTTAGATTGAAAATTCTTGTGTCTAAATTTTCTGAGTTTTGCATACTGCTGATATTTTATTTCTGCGTTGAAAATGGTGTTCAGAATCCTCATGTTTCAGTTTTGAAGTTTATTTTCTGCTAAGTTTTTATATGCTGAAACTGGGTTTGGGCATTTAACTTTGGCTGGAAAAAAAAAATTCAGCGAGACTGAAACTAGGTTGGGGTCTGAAATTTTAACAAAGTTGACCTCGAAAAGGGCCTCCTGGAAGCATTTCAATTGACCCTAGATAACTAGAACTACCTACAACAAGTGAACTATGAACAACTCCCATTCAAGAGCAAAAGCTGCCACGAATATGGCCACTTTGCCAAAAATTTCCCTACATCAGCCCCTGAACTGGAATCTTTTGAAGCCAATGACCAATGGTAGCATCCAAAAAAACACATACAAACGCCTAAAGTTGTAGCTCAGTCAAAACAGGGTCAACCCTCTTCCAACCCTCTCCCAAATAACCCGGGTAAGGGTGGTAGCTTCCCAAGCTCTAGCTCGAATTGTTATGACCCCATTACCATCAATGATGAACCCCCTCCTCTTGAAAACCCCCTATCACAGAACAAGAGAACGCCCAGGTTCCTCCCGAAGTCCCCCCAGAATGTTGCTCCTCCCTGGAAAGTGTTATTTCCTCTCTGAGGAACCCCCCGATCCCCCTAAGTTTCCTCCCTCTTCATCCATCACCCCTATCATCCTTGTGGTATAAGGTCCTTTCTCAGACTTTGGGGAAGAATCAGAAAAGGACTTTGTCGTTAGCAAGCCTGCAAAGAAAGTGGGTCGCCACTCCAATCGAAAGAAACGAGAAACATAAGCCAACAAGGAAAAAGAAAGAGGTACTCAAGCAACCCTTGATGGGGTATTCATTATAGAAGAAAGGGGCCCATGGATGCAAGGCAGTTCCAACCCCTCCAAGGGAGGGATCCCCAAATCCTCTCGTAAATGATGAAATTTATTTCTTGAAATTGTAGGGGCCTCAGGAGTCCCTCAAAATATGAGTTAGTCAAGTCTCTAATAAAGCAGGAGAGACTGAAGGTTATACTTCTCCAAGAAACCAAGTTGAAGGAAGATGATGTCCTTCTTCTCAGCTCGAAATGAAAATCCAGTTGAGGAATAGCAGTTAGTTCAAGAGGTTCTTTAGGCGGTCTCTACACGCTCTTGAATGCTCGTGTTTTTCAATTAGAAAGCAACCAATCCTCCCAACATCGATTGCTTGTTAATATCTCTCATGTGGAGACAGGGGAAGTATTCTCAGTGGTCAATGTTTACATTCCAAACAACTCACATGAAAAATACATTTGTTGGGCCTCTCTCCTTTCTCTCCAGAACTTGAACGTGAATCCCTATTGCATCATTGTTGGAGATTTCAACACAACCTTGCATCCTAAGGAAAAGAAAGACGATAATCTAGTTAGAGATGCATCGAGAGAAAAAATGGAGGATATTATCTCCATCATAGACCTTTCTTATATAAAACCGAAGAAATGTAGGTATATTTGGTCAAATCGGCACCCCAGCCTGGGCTATATCACAACTTGTCTAGATAGATCCCTGGTAAGCAATTATTTCCTTGATGGTAATCTGTCTTGCTCTCCGTTCATTCTTCCATGGGGAGGTTCCAATCACCGACCAATCTCCTTGATTACATCTGAGATAAAGGACCTTGGCCCAATCCCCTTTAGATTCAACCCCTTATGGGCCCAATACCCCTCCTTCCTCGAATTACTTTCCAACTCTTGGAGTTGTTGGGTCACGAGCTCCCATGTTCACAACTGGGAGCATAAATTAAAAAGGACAAAACAATGTCTCAAGGAATGGGTCAAATCTATTTATAAATATCATTCATTGTAAATTGTGTCCCCACTCAAAAAAGTCGAGACCTTCTAGGATAAGATGGAACAGGGGACCGTCACAGCGGAAATACTATAGGAAAAGTAGCAGGCCTTCCAATAGTACCATAATTCCCTTAGAGTGGAGGAATAAAATTGGCGTCTAAAATCATGGAACCTGTGGCTCAAAGCAGGGGATAGGAACACTAAGTTCTTTCATAGGCAAGTCAAAGCCCTGTTGTGGAAGAAAAATGTCAAAGAAATTGTGAGAGACGATGGGATGACTACCTCTTCATTTTCCTAGATAAAAGAGGCATCCTTTCAACATTTCAAAATTTGTATTATGAGTCGCCCCTCTCACACCAGGAGGACATCACACAGTTGTTGGATCACATCCCTCAAGTCATCAATCAATAAGACATCAAAGAACTTTCAGATCCTATGGAAGAATCTGAAATCCTAAAATCCATCCAACAAATGGAACTTGATAAAGCCCCTGGGCATGATGGATTATCTTCCCACTTTTACAAAATCTGTTGGAACACTATCAAGTTCGACTTAGTTCGTATAGTGAGGTATGTTTAGAAATCAGTTGGCATGGGTGGCAACACCAATTCCTCTTTTTTCTCCTTTGTTCCCAAAGAGGTAAACCCCTCCTCCTTCTCCAGATTCAGGTCTATTTATCTCTATAATGTCTCTTACAAAATTATCTCTAAAGTCATAGCAAACAAAATGAAACCTCTTCTTCTTGGGTTTATTTCTTCCACAAACCAAGGAGGCTTTGTTGATAAAACACAGAACATTGAAAACATTATCATTGTCCAGGAAACCATTCACTCCATCAAAACCAGAAAAGAAAAAGGAATGCTAATTAATTTAGACATGGCTAATTCCTTTGATAGGGTAAGGGATAACTTCCTCTTAGATATCTTAAAATTTTTGTCTTTGATGATTTCTTCCTTAATTGGGTCTCAGCCTACTCCTCCTCCCCCTGGATTGCCACCTTGTCAATGGTCGCCCCACCCCCTTTTTTTGCAAGGGTTTGTGCCAGGGTTGTCCCCTCTCTCCCCTGCTCTACATTATTATGGTTGAAGCACTTAGCAGATCGATGGATCACACCAGGAAGGAAAAATCCATTCCTAACATTAAAATTGTGAGGGGCACTAAAAGACTCAATCATTCCCAATTTTCTAATGGCATGCTTCTTATCAGTGTTTCCTCTACTATCCTAGCCATAAAATTTAAAAACATTTTGGACTTGTTCACGAATGCTTCTAGGGGCCTAATTAACAATGCCAAAAGCTAGATCTTCACCTGGAATACTATCCCCGACCATACTAGATCAATTGTAAGGATTTTTAGCTTCTCTTATGATGAAAAATGGAAATCTTTTAAATATTTGGGAATTCCTCTGAGTCTGAAACCTCTTACTTTAGCCTCCTGGTAGCCTACCTTGGACACACTCAAATCAAAATTCACTCAATGGGGAGCTCACTGGCTAAACCTAGTTGGAAGAATAGTACTCATAAACTTTGTTTTAAGTGCCTTGTTGATTTTTCAATTCTCTGCTTTGTTGGCTCCTGCCTCCTTTTGTCACGCTTTTGCTAGGGAAATCTATAGATTCCTCCGACAAGGAGGAAAATCAAATTCTAAATGTTTTCACCTTATAAGTTGGAATGTGGTACAGGCCCCTAAATGTAATGGTGGGCTTGGGATCTGAGATCCCACCATCATGAATAAATCCCTTGGTGCTAAAATTCTTTAGAGGTTAGTCTTCGGCCGCAAGGAATGGTGGAAAATTGTTTTAAACCAGAAATACTTCCTTGGTCCCAGTTTGAGATGCCTCGATAACCTTCCTTCCCCTTCATCTTGCTCTCAAATTTTATGCCTTCTCCGAGCCTTCCTCCCCATCCTCTCTCCCAACCTCACTTGGACACCTAGGAATGGGAAACAAATAAAAATGGAAAGACAATATTATGGGAATGCCTCCTCTTGTTACCATGCATGATCATACACCCCTGGAAAACTGGTTGGACTCACATAACAAACTCACGCTATTTGACATCTCTCATTGGTATGATTAGTCAGGCAAATGGATGGGTTGGAATTTGGGAAAACTCTTGGCCCCCCTTCAACCCCTCTTTAAGTATCTTATTCTCAAGTTGTATGGTTGTTCCCCTCTCCATTTTGATAAAAGAGACTACATAGGTTGTGGAAGGCTTGGATACTTGGTCAAACAGGGTTATCAGTTAAAGATCCTACAATTTGGCATCCCTCTGAGATCTTCTAGATGGCAGAGGATATGGAATGTTGATAACCTTCCTTAAATAAGTGCATTTTTTTGGACCCTCATGCATCAGAAAGTGCTCACCAGAGAAAACTTGGCAAAATGGGGAATCCATGGCCCTTCTAGGTGTGTTCTTTGTTATGTTGATTTGCAGTCTTCCACTCACCTTTTTATGATCTGTCCCTTCTCCAAGGCAGTGTGGAACATAGTTTTGCAGGATCTTGCTTTCAAAGTACAATGTCACTCTTTAGTATAACATATTCTCTTTCACTAGCCACAAGCCTACCTTGGATCTTTTGAAGGCAAACCTACTTTCAAAAGAATTTGGTCACCCCTCCCATACTTTGTTTGCTAGAAAATTTGGTTATCTGAAAATAGAGGGATCTTCCTAGGGTTCAATCTAATCCAGAAATGTTGGTTGCTAAAACTGTAGGCATCATCTTGGAGCATTTCAATTCAAGGTACATGCGATCTGCTAAGCCTGACTCTCTTGATCACTAGGAATAAAAGTGGACGGAAGGGTTCCCCATTAAAACTTCCACCCCCCTCCCAGTTCAATCTAGATCATCACAACAACTTCATCTCTCAACCTCTGACTTCTCCTTTTGGTTGCGATATCAAGACCACTTCACTCTATGCTTCAACGGAGCCTCCAAAGGGAGTCTCAGAGTGGTAGGTGCGGGAGGGGTTTTGTATAGACCTCGAGGGCATATCGAGTCCACTTTCTCGTGGAATCTAGGAGTGGCCAGCAATAGCCAGGCTAAAGAATATGCTCTCTTACAAGCACTTCTCATAACCAAATACATAAGCATCAGAGTTCTCTTAGTTGTGGGTGACTCCGAGAATACAATAAGGCATATAAGACTATCCACTCTCCCTACGGATGTGATCCTCAAATCAATATTTAGTCGTATCCAAGGTATCCTCAAGGATTTTAATCAAGTGTTTTCATGGCATGTTAAGAGAGATCTGAACTATCTCCGAGATCAATTGGCCAATAGTGGAGTCAAAGGAGAAGTTGGCTCACTTGTCATCGATGGTTGTCTCGGTTTCATCGCTTCCCCTTAGCTCCCTCTCCATGTCTTGGGCATATGGATGTGATTTTTAGTTTTTGTGGGTCCATTCCCTTTTCATGGCCCCCTCTTTTCATGAAACGTGGACCCTCTTCCCCTCCTCTTTGTTCCCAACCACTCCTTTCCCATGGCTTCATTTGTCCCCATGTCTCCCCCCCCTTCTCTTTTCTTCGCCCCACCTCTCGCCCCTTCTTTGTCCCCTCCCTCTCGTCATCATGCTGGGCCTTCTATACTCGCTTGTAGTGATGGGTCCCTTCCGCCCAAGCTTCCATTCCACCCCCTCCCAATGATGGATTCTTCGCATTCCACCCTCCTTCCTTCCCTCATGTGTGTGATATCTACCTTTTCTGTTTGCACAAATCCGTCATGGGGACTGGCATCTCCCACGCTCTTGCGGGTCCTCTCCCTCCTTTGCACTCGTGCACCATTGGAATCAAATCCCCTTGGACCAAGTTCCCTCGTTCTCGGGCATCATATCTCCAAAAGGGAAAGGAAAAATGGGTTTCGGTGCCAAATTTGCAAGAACGATGGTTTGTACTCCACCCCAAATCTGGAAGCAAGCGGATTTATCAATTTTGGTTCAAGCAGCCAGCATTGGCTCCAGTATCTCATCGTCGGGTGGCAGAAAAGCTTGGGAGACGAGGTTGCTCCAACTGCAACAAGAATTAGACGACATGTATTCTCTAGTTATCACCATTCAGGAGAGAGTGGGCAAATTAGCGTCTTAGGTTCTTATTGTGCTCGAACTTTCAGTGCAACACAGGTAATATTTTCAGTCCCTTCACAACAAAGTCAACGCTCTCTATAGTCAGTTGGAAGAAATTAGGCTCCAACCGGCCTTCAATGGACACCATGGGATTAACCCATCAGCCTCAGAATCCACTAATTCCATCCTGTGTCCGCAGTTGATCCCCGACCTGAATGTAATGGCCCTCCCAGTAGACCAGGACGAAGAAATGGAAGAGACCAAAAATCAAAACAGGTCCCCCTTAATTAGCTCTGTATGAATTTTCAATTTTGGTATTGTCTAGGCGTTTTCTACAGGGTTTACCCTGATAGAATTTTTGTTTGGAAGGGTTGTCAATCCTTTGCGGTTCCTTGTATCTCTCAAGCCTAGCCTAGTCTGGCTTCAGCTCTGGTATTTCCTCCCCTTTGCTAGGATTTTTGGACTCTATATGTAATTTGTTGCCATGTTGCAGTCTTTATATAATACAAATTCTCCAGTTTTAGTAAAAAAAAAAAAAGTGTTACATGCAAACCTGACTATAGGCTTCACTGATGATTTATGTCATAAGACCTCTGTCAGTGTGTCCTTTTGTAAAGAATTTTTAGTCAGCTCTATTTTCAATCAGGTTTTGTTATGTTGGAAGTTGGTTTAAGCTATAAAGGATTGCTTAATTTGAAGGATAACCGAAGTTTCTATTTGTAGATTGATTAACAAAGTAGTGCATATGATTGGTTGTTGGTTTCATCGATTGTCTTCAGTATATCATGTTCAACTCGTCCCAATGTTATCATATGAATGCCTCGTATGCAGACACCAATCGTTAAATATTTTTCTTGCTTGAGGAAAGGAGGACAGAGCTTGAAAGAGAGAAAATCCTGGAAAAATTTATATATTCATGGGACATGATGCCTAGAAACCTCATTCACAAATCTTTTTTGAATACTATGAAATTTTCTATGCATTTTTTATTTTGAGTCCTTCCATTTCTTCTTGGATAGTTAAAACCTACCTTATGTCCTCAATGATTTGCCTACTCTAGTACAGATGTTTGATTGATATCATGTGCCTTCCTTGAACTAGTGATGTTGTGAGCATGTTTATGCTTCGAAATAGTTTGCAGGACCATGTCCACTACAGATAATTGGAGAGTCGGAGAATGAGCACAGAATCCACAAGGCTAATGATAATGCAGTAATAGAGAAAAGCATAGGCAAAGTGGAAAAGAGGAACTCTTCAGTCTCTAATTTTCTTGGAACACAAGGTCACAAGGATTAGCTGGCAATCCCGAAGCAATTAGAAATGAAATTTAATTCTCAAATAGCCTAGTGCCAAAGCTTGTTTAGACAAATTGTTATGTGTCTAGTCTTTCATAGGGATTAGTTTTTTTCAAAAGGTTACATGAATACTTGTTAACACAGTTACCAACTTAACGAGAACTCTCCAGAGTTCTTGTTTTTTAAAGGCTGCATTTTTACCCCTGTTTCGGTGCTACCAGTAGCACCCTTTTTTTGGAGGTGGCTAAAATTGGGACTTGTTTGAAACCACGTCCTTGACATTACGAACAGAACCATGAAATTGACTCTTAAATCGAAAAGTAATGCTACCAGTAGTACCACCTTTTTTTTAGTTAAAACTATGACCTAATTGAAAATGTGGCCTTGACCACTAGCACCACTTTTGTTTTTAGTTAAAACTATGACGTAATTGAAACTGTGGCCTTAACCACTGGCACCACTTTTTTTTTAGTTAAAACTTTGACCTTATTGACATTGTGCCCTTGACCATTGGCACCACTTTTTTTTTACCACTGGCACCACTTTTTTTTTAATTAAAAATATGACATAATTGAAATTGTGGCTTTGACCATTGACACCACTGTAAATAAAACACTGAAAATTGACTCCTAAATATAAAAGTGTTATAATTTGATCATTTATTTATCAATTAATTTTATTTTTTTAATAATTTACATTAAGAAAATAATTGAATTGGAAAAAAATTACCCCTAAACAAATTCTTTAATTTAATGAAAAAAAATAAATTTTCTTTTGAAAAAAAAAAAAAAAACAATTTATATTGACAAATAATGCAAAATGCAAATTTTTATTAAAAAATAAAAAAATGAACTAATAAAAAAGTAAAATCTAAAATTTTATAAAAATAACATTAAAAACACAAAAAAAAAAATGAAAAAAAAAAAAATATTAATAAAAAAAAAATTGTATAAAAAAAAAAAACTAAATCTAAAATACAATTAAAAAAAATATATCATAACTAAATTAACTAAAAAGATTAAAAACTAAACTAAATTAATTTTTATAACAAAAAAAATTAATTTAATAAATTAGAACTAAACTAAGTTAATTTTTAAAACTAGAAAATTTTAAAAACAAACACATTTAAAAAATTTAATTTAATTTTGTTTTAGTTTGGGTGTCATGGGTGCATGGGGGCGATGTTAGGCATCACCCCCATAAAAATGAATTGGTTTTGTTTGAAATAGGTTTTAAATTTTAAATTTATTTTTGTTTTTAATATTTTCTTTTTATATTAGATTTTTTTTTAATATTTTTATATATTTAAAATATACAATTTTAATGAATTAAAAAAATAAATTGATGGTAATATATTTAAAATTAAAAAAAAAAAATTATAGAATGTATTTTTTGGGATAATAAATTTGAAATAGGGAAGGCAGGTGCAGGGTACTCTTTGATCCCGGAGGAAAAAAAGTCTCAAGCTACCATTGGAATCTGGGGACAGAAACTAACAACAAAGCCGAGGCTTACGCCATTTTAAAAGGAGTCCAACTTACCCAAACCAAGGAAATCTGAGAGCTTGTAGTCCTAGGGGACTCCAAAACCATAATAATAATGATGATACAGGGAACAAATCCCAGAGATCCAAGCCTAAAGAAAATCATGGACAAAATTAGACTGGTCTCCCGAGATATTAGAACCACCTTCTACCACATACTAAGGGAAAACAAAAATGAACCGACAATTTGTCAAATGCAGCAATAGGGGCAAAGCCAGGCACCCTAAGTATAGACGGGGTCTCAACCCTAGCACCCATTTACTAATGATCATCTTGGTTCGAAAGATGTCCGACACAAGAAGGTGCCCCCCTTTGGATCCAAACAAAACTCTTGGGCACATGTGTAGGAAGGATTGCCGCTACACCCAAAATAAGAAGGAAGGGGGCTTATTCGTGCAGTCAAGATTGGGCCCACAGGGTGAGTGGGTAAGCAACCCCAACACCATAAGGTGGATGCTTGCAGTCGTCCACATGGATCAGGGAAAAGGCAAGCCCACCAGGTGGCATGCACCACGAGTGGATCTCTCTACTTGAGACAACGAGGTGGCTAACGACCCCAACGCCATCATCATGGAAAGTGTGAAATCCCCGGTTTGCATGGGAAATCTGAACTCTCTCCCTCAAATGTGTGTGATTGCAGTATGAGACTCTGAACTCCCACAACGCAACAACTCCCTCGACGTCAGCCTCACCTCCACTCTCCCTTCCATGGCATCGGATGGAACAGTTTGCAAGAATCCTCCCACGAACTCGCAGGTAAGTACGCCATTTCCTTTTTCAGAAATCATGTCATCGTCCTTGTCCAGTGTATGGCTCATGTGAGATTTCCCATCTGCTCATTTGTCATCTCTGGTCCAGATGTTATTTATCCTAGCCTGCTCGCCACCCTCACGGTATGCCAGGCTTCTGTTAAGAGCGACATGGGTCTCTCATTTCCCTAGCTCTGAGTCCTGCTTCCTAGCTTTCAAGACTTCCTCTCCCCCCTTCCTTAGAGCCTGGTTTGGCCCCGCACTTCTTCACAACCCCCTGAATTCTTCCCCTAGTAATCCTCAGAACTTCTAGGCTCCTTTGTTCTCTATGCCGCTCTCTATCTACCTGCTTTTTAGCCGACCTCCCGTGCCCCTACAAGTCATCCCCTCGTGTTCGCAGGCCAGCCTCTCCTCTCCCTGCTCGAGAATCCTTCCTTGCTCCGTGCAAAACCCTCAAGAGACGGTCGGGTCTGGCCACGCCTCAGGAAACAGCGAAATGCAGCAAGCAATTGTAGCTCAGGAGGACTCATGAAGTTGGCCAAAGGATGAATGTGAAGTAGATTGTGGCGGTTGCAATAGTCTAAGAGTCCATATGGGCGCAATGAGCGCCAATCGGGCCTTCGAGCTGGAGACTTATCCCAACATCGATTTCTGATAGGCAAGCTCCAATATGAAAGTGATGCCTAGCGCAGTCAAATTGAAAACAACCGCTTGAAGATCGAGATGTTGCAGCAAAGTTTGGATCAACTAGATGACTCGCAGGCTCCCCCAAGCAACTCGGAAGACCAACAGGGTTACTCAAGGAACGTCCATTCGAGCTCGATCAACCAAGTCCCAGACCTGAACGAACCCCTCCCAGAATTCAGGGCGAACATGCAGCAAACAAAAGTAGAAAAGGGTAATTAAGCTCAAATCTTTGTATGTTTTGTCGAATAGTTTATATCAGTGGCTCCTTTTGTTGAATCTATCTAGGAAAATCAGCATATAGAAATTTTGAAAACCATGGGGGATGCTATCTACTATATGACAATCCCCGCTTTTGTAATCAACTCTCCTTAAGAGGGAACTCAACACGGTTTGTGAAGACCTTTTTTTTGTAACACCAGTGGATACATCCACACAGTTAATATATTTTCCCCAGTTTTTGTTATAAAAGAAAATTTAAATTTTTTAGCTATGTTGTTTTAATTTCTTTAAAATGTTTTATTTTTTTTAATATTGTGTTTTAGTTAAAATGTTATTTTTAGATTGCTTTTTATTAATAATATTTTTTATGTTTTTTTTTTTTTTTTTTTTTTTTTTTTTTTTTTTTTTTTTTTTTTTTTTAATTTTGGTATTTCAAATTTAATGTTTTAAGGGTAATTTTTTTTTCTAAAATGTATTTAGATTTTACTGTTTTTTATTCATTTTTTGAATTTTTTAATTAAAAATTGTGGTTTTTTTTTTCCGAACAAAAACTGTTTTTTTTTTCTTTATTTTTAAAATATTTTTTTCTTTAAAAAAGAGGAATTCATTTAGCTGAGTTTTTTTTTCAATTTAATTATTTTCTTAATGTAAATTATTAAAAGAATAAAATTAGTTAATACATAAATTATCAAGTAATAGCACTTTCAGATTTAAGAGTCCATTTTTCAATTTTTTATTTGCAGCGGTGCTAGTGGTCAAGGCCACAATTTCAATTATGTCATAATTTTAACTCCAAAAACAAAGTGGTGCCACTGGTAACATCATTTTTTGATTCAAGGGTCAATTTCAGGGTTTTGATTGCAATGTTAAGGGTGTGATTTCAAACAAGTTGCAATTTTAACCACCTTCCAAAAAAATGTTGCTACTGGTAGCATCAATTTTCGATTCAAGGGTCAATATCAAGGTTCTATTCGCACTGTCAAGGGTGTGATTTCAAACAAGTTGCAATTTTAACCACCCACTTTTTAATTTAGGGGTTGATTTTGGTTTTTTTTTACCCAAAAATATCATATTTTTGGGCTAGAGTTCTTATTTTGAGGTCACAGTTCTCATTAAGTTGGTAAATGTGTTTGTTGTGTTATGACGCATGAATTATTAAATTGCATACAACACTAATAGTCATGCTTTCTTTTTCAAAATATTTTCTTTGCTTGTTGCCTATTTTTTACTCATCATTTATTAAATGTTGGATCTTTTAATTGTATTATGGTTTCGAGTTGAGCTTTATCTCTTGCTTTTAATTGCGATCTGCATTCCACCTTTGCTCCTGAATGTGGTTTTAAGATTTTGTTTGGCAATCTTTCTTCCCCTGAAGGCAACTTGCAATTTTGATTCATTTGCTTCGAACTCATCGATTGTGGTTGATCATGTACATGTTTCCCATCCCCATTGTCTCACTTTGACAACATCATGAACAAAAAACATGCATATAGTAGTCTTCATGTCTTTCTTGGTTTATGTGTTGAACTAAAGGGCTATACTAAAGAAAAATCAAGGATGTTTTGGAACAGTGTGACAACGATTGGACCATGACCTTATAGAATGACTAATCAGTGGTTATCCTTGCATGTTGGCTGGGGAGAATGTCTCATGTAACAGGGGATCCACCTATACACTAAGTGATTGCTCACGTAAAGGGTGAAATGTTGTTGTCTGCAGCTGAAAATCAAAAGAGATCATTTTATTTAGTTAGTTGTAGCAAAGCTATAAGACACATCCCAATAGATGGCAATCATCCCCTATTAGGCTTAAAAAAAAAGGAAAGCCACCACTTCCCCCATCCACCAGATACTGAGCATATATTAAATTAACCGAGAAGGATTAGGAAAGAAAGCACAATCAAATGAGGGGACATGCAGATATCTCCATCAAGGCTATGGGCATTCATTAGCAATGGAGAAAGGTCTGTGAAGCAATGGTCACTCGTGGGTAGTGGAGCAACACTTAAGGAATAATATATCCGCACCTATTGGAAATCATTTATATCTGAAATCTATATTGGCCCTATGATGAAGATGTCAGCATGGATCATCGATGTAGTGCAAGGAAATCAATCTTATCATCATTCATCCTCTTAACACAATGAACGAACTCCACTAGCGAGCATGCAAGCATCACCAATTAGTGACCATGATGATAGGTTCCAGGTACCTACTTCATGCTTATTCCAAAGTGACCTTGAAGGTAAAAACGTGATCCTTTGCATTTCATGCTCATACTTTAGGGAGGACTAGCATAGATTCTGGCTTCATCCAATGTGTCACCAATTGTTGAGGCCTCAACAACCCCCCAAGTCTACTAGCTTGGGGCCCCTCCTAAAAATTTTCAAATCAAATCTTTTGATTGCTTCCTCCAATGAGTATGTTCTCGTGGTTTTTTAATCATTGAGCGTTTCTTGTTTGAGTGGATGATTCTTGCTCAACCACCTATTGTTTTGGTCCACCTCATGTTGTAGTCCTGATTGAGTATGGCGGTAATCTTGTCGAGTTTGTTTGCATCACAAAATGATTTGTATTGCATGTGTTTTTGCACCTCTTGGTTCTTTGAAAGTGGCATATACCGTCATTTGGGTTGATCATAGCATCCACAAGGCATAGGCTGGCTCCATTGATAAACTACCAGTTATCTTACCAAGCCATTAACCCTAAAAGACAAAATCATTCAGAATCTAGTAAAAGAAGGATGCGTGATTGCAAGACATGTGTAAGCCATTCAAATAATGATATCCAAGATGAAATGAAGATTTCCACCGAAAAATGTGGTCAAAATTCTGAAGCCCCATTTGGAAGGAAAAATTATAGTACAATAAAAAGCAATCAAGGTAATGAAACTAATGGCAAGCTAGAGATAGTGGAAATGACTCTTGTTAAAAATGAAATGGGAATAGAAAATAAAGATGCATATGATGAACTCTCTCCTGAGCGCATGCCATTTCTTAGTATGAAACCTCAGAAGAATAAAATACTTCTTTCATTCTTGGAAGAGATTTCCAGTGCATCCTTTGATCATATAAACTCTAAGACTTGTGAGAAAAAGTTGTCCAACTATAAAGTGCACTTAGATGAACTGGAAGAATTTGCAGCTAATCAAGGTGAAACTCTTGGTCTTGGCTGGAAAGTACAAATTACTCGCAAGTACACTTATTTCATTTATCCTAACAGGAAAAGATTCAATTCAATGATCTGTGTTGCAAAACACCTTTAAAAAAAGATTTAAAGGGCAAGGGAAAAAGTCAAGTAAAGAAAAACCAAATGTTGATATGTCCATTGCCTCTGTTTGTTTGAATACCAATGGCCCTGAAGGAGAAGCCATGCTTGGAAATTTGACAATGGATCAGATTCTCAAGAGTAATGACTTGGATAGTAGACGGAGCTTTTGGAAGGAAGCAAGAAGAGACCATCTCTATTATAGCAGAGCATGGACCAAAAGAGGATAGCAATTCAATTGTTGGGAGTTTTAATGGAACATAAACATAGCCTTTGAGTGGGTCATCTCAGCTGGGAATGGAATACAGTAACATGAGATCTGTGCAGGGCGTTAATGGAACACAAGTAGAGCCTTTGAGTGGATCATCCAACCCGATAATGCAACAAAAAATGAAGGGAGACATGATGAGACTGGTAATCTGCTGTCAACCAAAGCAAACCTTGAATTATCTTATCAATGGATGGTTTTGAAATTCCATGGAGTGATCTTGTTTTGAAATAATGGGTTGGAGCAGGTTCATTGGTACATTGCATCATATTGACTGGCATGGCTCGAATGTTGCTGTGAAGATTCTTATAGAACAAGACTTCCATGAAGAACCACTGAAGGAGTTCCTACAAGAAGTTGCAATCATGAAGGCGACTGCTTGTGGCCATAACTTTTGTCATGCGTGTTGGATAGGCTACATTCATACTCCGATAGATGATGGTCCTGGATGCCTTACTTTACGATGCCCAGACCCATCATGTAGTGCTGTTGTGGGTAAAGATATGGTCCTTTCTTTAGTCTCTAATGAAGATAGAGCAAGGTATACACCGTATCTTTTGAGATCATATGTTGAAGACAATAGAAAGACCAAGAGGTGTTCTTCTCCTGGCTGTGAGTATGGTGTGGAATTTGTTACAGGAAGTGGCCCTTATGATGTAACCTGCAAATGCGCATATAACTTTTGCTGGAATTGTTGTGAGGAAGCTCACCGTCCAGTAGACTGTGAAATGGTGGAAAAGTGGATTTTGAAGGTGCACACAGAATTAGAGGAGTTCCTGCAAAATTATCACATGGCAAAGAGATGTCCTGAAAGAGAACATGGTTGAGGTCAAGCACCGATCCCTAAAACGAAGAATGCTTCTGCACCTTCTCAAGTGCAAAGAAGAAAAAAGAAACGAGAAATTTGGCTACGAGAACAGAAAGCTAAAAGTCAAGAGTTGGTTCAGAAAAACAGCACCCTTGACATCCATTTTTTCTCCAATTATGAGAAACTTAAAAAAAAAATCAAATCAAGACAATGATGTTGAAGCGGAAGAAGAAATCCTTCCTGTAATAGTGAGACCTGGACATATACAGTTTGAGCCCATTAACAACGAGCATGAGAGCCAGGGCACTGAAGGTACCACGCCAGCACTTCATTGGAATGGGATAACTAATGAAAGGCAAGGTCAGAACTGGGGAAAGAGAGAGAAATTATCTCCGCAAAGTAGAAGGGTCTGCTTGTCCCCAAGAAAAGAGATATTTTCCTCACACAGTGGAGAGGAAAGGACCTTTAATCAGTGTCTAGTTGAGTTGGACAAGCTTCCTAGCATGTTGAGTGTACCTTAGTAAGGCAACATAATTGCATAGCGATTAGTGGAACTATCTACTGGAATCATATCATGTAGTGGATCGACGATCATCTGGATTGTTGGCCCAATCTGAATCAGAGTATCATGTCAACTCAATATCAAATGACTCGGTATATGTAATACCAAAATCAATTGTTCCTTTGAGATACCTGAGTACTCCTTCCGCTGCATTCCAATGACTTCCAAGAGGTCTCACCATAAATTGACTTAACACACTAACTGAGTATGCTATGTCAAGCCTGGTTGTAGTGAGATAGTTGAGACTTCCCACTAGTTGGCCTCTTTTGAACCATCATCACAATAAAGTTTCAAATTCTGTTGCATTGGAACAAAGGCAGCTTTACACTGATCTCTTTTAAACTTCTTGAGTACTTCTCTGACATATTTACTCTGTGTAACAAAAGTTTGACCAACATCCCTCCAAACTTCAAGACCTAAGCAGTAATGCATTTCACCAAGATCTTTCATTTCAAATACTTGTGAGATATGCTTCTTAATTCCATTAATTAATTTATCAGAATTTCCTGTGATAATTAGATCATCAACATATAAGGAAATTAACACAACATGTGCCTTTTCATCAAACTTGGTATACAGATTTGGATCGCTCTTGCTTCTCATAAAACCATGTTGAAGAAAGAAAGCATCTATCTTTTCATACCATGACCTGGGTGCCTGTTTTAGCCCATATAAAGCTTTCTTTAATTTACACACTAAATGTTCCTGACCACTTTTCACAAACCCCTTTGGTTGAGTAAGGTAAACCTCCTCCTTTAACTCACCATTCAAAAAAGAAAAAAATTCCATCTAATTGGTGAAGCTTCCAACGGTACTTTGTAGCTAATGCAATTAACAATCTTATATTATTTAATGTAGCTATTGGTGCAAATGTTTTTGCATAGTCAATACCCTCTTTCTGTGAGTTCCCTTTTGCCACCAATCTAGCTTTGTATTTGTCTATACTACCATTTGCTTTAAATTTAGGTTTGTATATCCATTTACATTCAATAGGCTTTTTATCTTTAGGCAATTTAGTCAATTCCCAAGTTTCGTTTTTCATTATAGAGTCATATTCTTCCTCCATTGTTTTTCTCCACTCTTCATGTTCATTAACTTCATTAAAACTCATGGGTTCTGTGACATTTGAAATACTACTCATCAAGGCATAATCTTTATACCTTTCAGGTAAACGAACCTGTTGTGAGGATCTTCTCAATTGATTGTCTTCTTCCCCACTTTGTGAAGATCCTTCTTCACCTCTTGGCGAGCTCTGAGTGTTGGATGTATCCATGTCATTGGATCCTTCTTCTTCTTGTTGTTGTTGATGTTGTTGTTGTTGTTGTTGTTGCTTCTCTTCTTTGACCTCTTCATCTTCAAGAAGTACATGCCATCCTTCATGACTGTTGTCTTCATTATTTCCTTCTGTCTGGTCATGGAAAATTACATCTCTATTCACAAACACTTTGTGAGTAGATGGATCAAACAGTTTATATGCTTTAAATTTTGAACAGTACCCTATGAAAACACATTTGATGGCTTTAGCATCAAGCTTCTTCCTATTCTCCTTTGGAATATATGCAAAAGTCTTACACCCAAATACCCTCAAATAATGAACTGCAAGTTTAGAATCATACAAGGCTTCGAAAGGAATTTTATGATCAAGATACCTTGTTGGACTTCTATTCTTTAAATAAACAACATTACTAATGGCCTCAACCCAAAAAACATTTGAGAGACATTTACCTTTCATCATACTTCGTGCACACTCCACCAGAGTTCTATTTTTCCTTTTTGAAACTCCATTTTGTTGTGGAGTATGAGGTACTGTAAACTGTTGTAATATTCCATGATCTTTGCAGTAGTTGATGAAGTTCCATTATCTGTACTCTCCCCCTTGATCTGAACGAAGAATTTTTATAGACTTCCCGGTCTACTTCTCCAACATGTTTTTGAATTCTTTGAAGTATTCAAAAACATTACTCTTTTTCCTAAGGAAGTACACCCATGTGTACCTTGTGCTATCATCAATAAACAACAAGAAATAATAGGCACCTCCTAAAAATTTTGTCTGTATTGGTCCACAAACATCAGTATGAACAAGTTCTAATATTTCTCTCTTTTTCCTATCAGTATTAGAGGGGAATTCATCTTTGTGCATTTTTCCTAATGCACAACCTTCATAAGCAACATGATCATTCTTCGTATAGGGAGTCCTTCAACCATACTTTGTTTTTGCAACAACAATAAATCATGATAATTGATATGTCCATACCAGTGTTGCTAGAAGCGGGAGCGTTGGAAGCGTCATTTTCCAAAAATCCTCGAAAGCGAAGCATCTGGGAAGCATCTGTTATATATATATAATTTTTTATATATATTGCATTTATATTCAAAAAAATATGTAGAAAGACAAATTAGCTGCTGAATATATGAAAACATGCATATTTGTACATCAATATAGATAGAAATGGCATCCATACTACATAGTTCATCAATGATTAATCATTCGAGCATCAACCATCTAGATTCTAACATGATCATAAACCATAAACTTATGAAATGAAATCATATATCAAAAACTGTCAACAATAACATGAGTCATGACCAAATAGTTATGTTTACAAAATAGGCCATCTACACTGAAGTTACTATGAAGACTGAAAGGTCCAAAACAATAAAGTTTAAAGTTTAAAGATTAAACTGAAGTCTCAGCTAGTTGCCAAATACTATGAATCTATCATCTATATACTATGACATATAAAGTAATGAAAAAGGAGAATCATCAAATTGTAAACAACTATCAGGTCCTCCTTCCACCACCGCGGGTACCGTGTGGGCCTCCACGTGGTGGTAGTGCAAAAGTAGATGCAGATAGTTGCAACGGAGCTGAAGATGAAGCCCCTACTGTTGTAGCTGGAATCTTGGACATGGGGACCTTGACACTAGATGGGGGTGGCATCTCAACATGATCATCATCGTCCAAAAGAACACCCTCCAATTGCTCTAAAAGCAATACTCCATCCTCCAAATTATCCTCCTCCAGATTGTTGTCCCAATGCCTCAAGTTTTGATCCATCTGTGCCTCCTCACAGTAATGGGACAACAATCACAAGTTGTAATGAACATAAACCAAGCTCTTTGCTTGACTTACATTCAACCTGTTCCTTTTAACGCTATGGATGAAACTATAGGTTCTCCAACACCTCTCTGCAGAAGAAGTGTTCACCACCTGTGAAAGCACCCATGTTGCCAAACATTGTAGCTGTGGTGCAGTACTGCCATGCATGTTCCACCACTCAAGAGAACTCAGATTCCCTCGATCTCTAACTGCATGGTTGGTCCCAAAGGCACCATTGCTAAGGATGTAATGGCTCAATTGTCTCCTTATGTTGTCACACTCCTCCTCGTTCGGGATGAGTTTATCTAATGCTTTCATGTAACCTGCTTGAACCTCTGGATCTTGGTGTGGTCTTTTCTTGGTCCCACCACCAGGTGTTGGTGATGAAAGCCATGATACATGATAGTATTTAGGTGTTAGCACATATGCTACGGCATGTAGTGGAATATTTAACATTTCCCATCGTTTTTCCACCTCTACATGAATATGGTTATAGAGGTTGACATCTCTAGGCTCAACAATGTCTTTAATCTGTGCTAGCATGCTATCCATTTGCTCATAAACCTCCCCAATGATTGGTCGATCTGAATTTGCAAACTTGATCATGTGATAAATTGGCTTGGTGAATTGCAAAACAAACCGAACCTGTGACCAAAACTGACTGTCAAGGACTGTCTCTTTCACTGTTGTTGCACCTTCTCTATCATTGCTCAATTCATTCCATTCATCACTCATCACCATAGCACCCAAAGCTTGTCTCACCTTCAATAGGAGCCTAAAGGTGAGGTAATAGCTAACAAATCTAGTGGTTGCAATCTTAAGTAGTTGCAACCTATAGTGAGTGTTGTAGAAGTAATTGACCCTTGTATGCCCGGTGATAAATTTGATGAGTTGCTTCCCTTTCTTGTACAACTGATTAATCCATCCACATTCTCTATGCTTGATAATATCATGCATCAAAAGGTTCAGGGTGTGCACCAAACACCCTGACCAAAAGATGTGTGGATGAGATCGCTCAATGATCTTACCTACTCCCTTACAATTTGTTGCATTATCAGTGATTACTTGAATCACATTAGAAGGACCAACATCATTAATTGTTTTCAAGAGGAGATCTGAAATATTTTGGGAAGATGCAATAATTGAAGAGGAGTCATGTGCTGCAAGAAACATTGCACCGCTAGCAGAAACACCAAGAACATTGATCAAATGTTGGTTTCTAACATTTGTCCAATCATCTGATACAACAGATACCCCAATGTCTGACCATTCATCTGTAAACCGTGTTAGAGCTCTTTGAACTTTTTCTCTTTCCCTGTCAAGTAACACAGTTCTAGCTTTCTCATAGCTGGGGCTCTTGTATCCTTTGGGGTCTTCGTTGATTGCCTTGACAAGATCGTGCCAATAAGGGGAGCGAAGCACATTGAATGGGACACCACAAGCATAGAGAAACCGGGCCACTTTTGCATCCACCTCATCCCTACCTCCAATATCAAGGAAATCTGCTATTGTTCTTCTAGATCCAAAGGTTCCAGAACCAGTACCACGGTGAGATCGGAAGAGCGTCGTGTAGGGAAAGAGTGTAGATCTCGGTG
>CBVK0100138617.1:0-10732 GCA_900067695.1 Picea abies | reverse complement strand
TTTGCACTCTCCAAGCTCTCCTTTGCTCTCTCCTCCTCTCCAAGCTCAAGAAAACATAGATGAAAGAATGAGGAGAATGGAGGGGGAAAATCTCCTTTATTCTCCTCATTTCTTTCCCCTAAACCCTAAGCCTAGGGTAGGAACCACCCTTTTCCTAAATTATAAAAGAAATTTGTAAAAAAATGTGACTTTTTTTGGCTTGTGCGTCGAAGCGTCTGGGTCCCTCAGCGAAGCACGTGCGAAGCGTGCCCAGAGCGCACCCAGAACACCTTCAAAGCGTGCTCCAGAATTTCTGAAGCGCTTCCGGAAGCGTGGCTCTTCCAAATTATCAGGGATCGACCTTTAGCAGGCCAGGACATGCTTCAGAAATTTTGAAGCGCACTTTGAGGCAAGCTTCCTAGGCGTTCGCGCTCGAAAACAGACTTCAGAGCGAGGGGGGCACTCTTGGTAACTTCAGTCTCAAGTGTAAGCAAAAATCCTTCTTTGTTATCTCTATGTAAAAGTGTCTTCTCCTTTACCCTAGCCTTGCTTTTATAATCATGAGTTATAATATATTTCTAATCTCCAAAGTGATTGATAGTTGAGATTACTTATCACTTCACTTGAGATTACATGCTAATTACTTTTAACATTTTCCTTAAATTACTATTAATTTATTAATTAATGCAATTTACTTTACTAATTCCTTTAATTAAAGTAAATCCAAGAGTAGAAGGCTTTGGATGACTTCTGCATGCTAGACACCAAGCCTATGCAAAAATACATGTTTGATGCTACATGCATCAACACTCCCTCTTAGCGAGGAAGGTATTTCCCGAAGAGCCACCTAGAATTGGTTCTCCATTCGACCCTGGCACAATGTCGCACACATCATCCTACTCACCGGCATCCCTCCAACCCTACTGGTCAGCTACTCCTTAAATACTGGAAGTCACGGAATCGATGACGCTACATATCAATGCCACGAAGTTTGGAAACTTCGTCCGGAATCGATGACGCTACATATCAATGCCACGAAGTTTGGAAACTTCGTCGAAGGCTTGCTCTCCCTCAATGTGCTCCTAGAAGCCTCCTGCTCCTGAGCATCCATCAATGTCATCTCATACCAACTCGGTCTCTTGACAAGACAAGAAGAGGCTAACTCCCTCTTCCCATCTGAAGGTTGACTCCCCACACTAGAAGTCTATGAACTCTGCTCATCCTTCGACTGCTCACCCTTCGGAGCCTCTTGCTCCTCGTCCTCTGTCACTGACATCGATCCACGATCCCCTTGGATCCTCTTACAGGCTAGCACCAATACTGATTTTTGTGTCAAGGCTAGCTACCTTTGAACATACGAGTACTTGACCTCTCTGAAAAGTCATGGAAAAACCCATGTCCTCCAAAACAAGAGAAAGTTTTTCTTTAGTTCTGGTACATACAACACATCATGGGCCTCTAACGAACCTCCTGACTAAATCATCTGGCTACTCCTCTCAATTTAAATTTGACAAAGTATTCTACAAGAAGGAACTCACAAGGCTTGGTTGATTTCATCCTTGAACCTGAAAAGGTTTATAGGAGGAGGTTAGCCAATCTTGCTTCTCATAGAATCCTTGATCAACAAGGATTCGAGTCCATTTCTGATATACACTTGCTTTTTAATAATTCTAGTTTAGACTAATTTTTTGCAAGTAGAAATGGATGATTATTTTAGTCCACTTAATTTTGCTGCAATAAATAAGTAGAAATGGATGATTATTTTAGTCCACTTAATTTTGCTGCAATAAATAGTTATCCACATGTTTTACCCAAGAAAGTTATTGAGAGTTTACCTGCATTTCAAGGAAATAATGCTATTACTGCTAAAGCTCTCATCAAAGCCTTTTCTTTATGTATTAATAAATGGTGTAGTGGTGCAACACATAACCATGAAGATGTTAAAAGGAAACTTTTTGCCTCGTCTTTTGAAGAAGATGCATATGATTGGTTTTCTGGGTTAGATGACAACAAGTATGCAACCATCAAGGATTTGATTGAAGTATTCATTGAGAGATGGGGTGATAAGAAAGAATATCGTCACTTGTTAACAACTTTGAATACCATAAAGAAGAATGAAAATGAAACCATGGAAGAGTTCAATAAAAAGTTTAACGATTTGGTTTCAAGCTTCCACACAAACATCAAGCCTCCAGACAATGCCAAACTGGTTTATTATATTGAGGCCTTTTGTTCGCAAGCCTGCACAAAACAACAAACAAACAAAGACAAACAGTCTTGTAGTGATCCATCAAATCCTTCACTACACAATGTGTTTTAAAAAATTCAACCTTCAAATCCTAATCTATAATTGTGGACACAAAGATCAGGTTTTTCTTTATCCCAGGTACATACACAACATTGTGAATGTGCCTGACAGTTCCATTTGGAAGCGTCATTGAAATATCTCCATATCCCTTGATATGATATGCATGATCATCTCCAAGTTAAATATGGGCACCATTCTTTGTTTCTTTGAAATTTACATACCAATTCCTATTGCATGTCATATGGATCGAGGCTCCAGAATCCACAAACCATGCATCGACATCGTCAGTTTCAGCAGACAATGCAACATTAGACACGAATAATCTGAGATCTCTCGACTCAAAATTTGGGGTTTCATCGGTATCAACAACAAACAATTTGAGGTCTCTTAAATTAGAATTCAGGGTTTCTCCTGCATAATGACTTGAATGTTTTTTATTTCTATTTCTAGCTTCATCGCCTCTCTTCTTTTGACATTCTCTGGCAAGATGACCAATCTTACCACAATAGAAACACTTGGGTTCAGTTCTATTGGATGGCATACCTTGATTCGACTTTTGAAATGTCTTCCTTTGAAAAAAAATTCCTCCTCTACTTATGTCTCTCTGCTTCCCTTTAAAGAATTTGTTCTTCGTCCACAGTGCCAAGTCTATATTTTGAGGCTTCAGATCCATGTGCCTCCCTTCTTCTTGTAAAAGTATCCATGTCAGTTCTTCAAAGGTGGGAGCTTTCTCCCTTGCTGTAAGACCTGTTATGAACATCTGATAATCTTCTGACATTCCATTTAAGGTGATTGTAACAAGATCAATATTCGATATTGATTCTCCTATATCTCCCAATCTATCCTTTAATTCTTTAAATCTTGCAATAAAAACAGTAACAAATTCATGCGCTTCCATTTTAATACTCAACAACTTGCTTTTCAAGAATAAAATTTGATTTGTATTCTTGGTTTCATATAATTCCTTAAGGGTTTTCCATGTTTCTGCAAACGTCTTACAGTGTCTAATATGAGGAATTATGTTATCTTCCATAGACATTCTCAACAATACCTTTGCCTTGTTTTCGCGCTTGTCCCAATCCAGGATTGATGTTGTTGTCGCTCCTGTAGTCGCATCAAGTTTTGCCTCTTCTCCTTTCACGATCAGCCACACACCGTAGCCCTCCATCAAGGTCTGCATCTTGAATTTCCAATTGGCGAAATTTGAGCCATCCAACTTGTTCGCTTCATTGAGGTAAGTTTCTGCGAGTGGATTCACCATTTGCGCAAGCCTGTCTACACCTCCACGACCAACTCCGATCCGATCCTCTTGTCTGCGCCTTTACGACTGATTCCGATTCGCACCTCTGCGATCGGCTCACTCACCTTTGATCTAGTCCAATCTGATCAGATCTGAAAACTACTCGTCGACTGTTGTCACCCTTCGTCGAAGAAAAAGAGGTTTTGTCTTAGCTCAGAAAATCTCGCAATGTGCCTATTCCACTAGGAAAATGCGTTGATTTGTCGACGAGAAAAAATGACGTAAGGAGGAGAGACCTAGCGCACTGTCTCCCAAGGGCAAGGTGCGTTGGTCTCATAAAGAGGGTTTTGAATCGTCGAATCGCTTCGGACTTTGTCCCATCACTCGTCTGAATTTGCTCCGTGACTCGTCTATGCCCACAATTCCTCCCCTAACCCGCTCTGATACCAAATTGAAACAATGACGAGGAAAGACAAAATTAATTATTGAAAGAAATGCATCGTTCCAAGGTGAGACAAGCTTCACCTGGAGGCCGCCACACAACGCTCATTGATCATCGTTGAATTATGAAATAATAAAAATACATGAGTTCGTTTAGGGAGAGAAACAACTTCCTAACAAATAGGATCTAGACATGAGTTCGTTTAGGGAGAGAAACAACTTCCTAACAAATAGGATCTAGACATTAACAAAAAATGCCAATAAAAGACTCAATCCTAACAACATAACAACTATGTAAGAATAGCAATTCTAGACTATTCTCCATTATTTCCAAGTAGTTTTGTAAAAATGTATCTCATATTATAGACTATTCTTATGTGTAGTTGTTGCATTCTTATTTTTGTTCTTTGGAACTGTTGGCCTGAATCTATGAGCATAGGACTATAGATGGTTGTTTTAATGTTGGATTGTTCTAAGTTTGCAATCATTTACTCATATTCTTGTCTTTATTCTCAAGAAACTAATCCATGGGTCATTGACAGCAGTGTTATCGGAACTGGTCGGTCCAACCAATTTTGGATCAAAACTAGTCCAAATCGTTGATTCAAACCGGTTTAGGCCAATTCAATACCGAATCGCCCGATTCTGCACAGTTCTGTATGACGTGGCTAAGGACCCATGGATTTAAAATAAAAAATTAAAAATAATAAATTAAGGGAGGGGTATCTAATACCTAACCCTAGTAATTAATGATAATTAAGTAAAAGTTACATTCTCCTTTATCTTTCATTTTCATCATTTTACTTAAATTTTCACATTCTCCTTTATCTTTCATTTTCATCCTTTCACTTAAATTTTTAATATTACCATTAATTGTTTCAACATGTTTGAGAGTGGTTCCAACCTCATTGGACTTCATAATACATATGGAGAAAGTAGAATTTTAGGTCCCATTCAAAATTCATCAGATTTAATGGTTTTCAGGATTTCAAGATTGACAGGATTGCAACGTTTCCGTTGGATTCTATCATGTATGAAGGTATGACACTGTCATTTAATCAAGAGCACGAAGCCCTCTATGTACCTCAATGTTTGTGGCATTGATTGTTGAACTCTTCTCTCATGTTTTTTTCAAAATTTAAATATTTTATGTATTTTTTGGTCAGTTTACATTTTTGGGGTCAACTGGTTCAGTCCGATTCTGATAACATCGATTAACAAAGGCATGTGTGGTTTTGTGCTCACTTCCTGATCATTGTCACGTCCAAATGCATGCATTTGCATCTTAAATTAGTTACACTTCATTATTTAGTTTAGAAAATCACCAATAATAAACCAAACCACAATTGGTAAACCTCAAAATGGATAATGGTTGCCGAGCCAAAATCCAGATAAATTCTCTAACCCAAACTATAATAAATCTAATTAAAAAAATTCACCAAAAATAACCCCAAATATTTACCCATATCATTTCGACCCATCAACGAACACATAAGAAAACATTCGCTTGAAATTATTTGAGACGCTGATAGAATATATACAAGCAACGGACAAAGGAGACCAACTCATAATTAAGAAAAACGAAATTTAAAATAAGGCGAGTAGAAATTATGAAAAATTAAAAATGAAAATTCAAACCAAGAAATATAAAATTATTTAAGACGCTCATAATATAAGCAACGGAGAAAGGGGACCAACTCATAAATAAGAAAAACGAAATTAAAAATAAGGCGTAAATGAAATGAAATGAAATGAAAGTAATTTTAACGTCCACGAGGCTAAAAATAGCCTATGGGACAGATTGCTTTCTGCAATAGGCCCTACCCCAGGTCCTCGTCTCCATGGGTACCCCCTGCGTATGGAAATTATGAAAGATTAAAAATGAAAATTCAAACCGAGAAATATAAAATTTAAGTGTCCAAACAACAATATAAAATTTAAGTGTCCAAACAACAATAGAAACAAATCTAGATTTTAGAAAGAATGATTTTAATTATAATTACATGACCTCAGTGTACACAATGTGTGCAGTGTTGCACTGATTGAACCAAACTTGGTTCCTGTAATTGTAAGTAGGCATCAATCTTCAATATGGCAGTGTGGATTTTGGCAGTTTTGAAAGTCTTCTGTGCTGATTATGCCCTCTTTCTCAGCACTTATCCAGTGCGTTCGCCTTGCCTTAGACTGCAATGTTTTGGATAGATTGCACTCGGCACAGTTTGAGACCTAATTTTGACAGGATGTCATCATTTTCACCAGCCATCTCAGCATCAGTAGCATCACAATCATCCTTATTTTTAGTAGCCAGATTAACATGCAACAGCAAACGTGACATGATTTTACAGATTCAATAACACAATTGTTGATAGAAGCAATGGAAACCAATTTGGAAAAATGTTGAGGCTTGATGATTCGATGACTAATCAACAATGGCGAAATAATGTTTGAGCTAACATTTGGTATTTAGGACATATTAGCCCATCCCAGCCGTGCTATATGGACACACACTTTGGAGTTCCGGGGTTCAAAGCCAAGCCCCTTGAGTGTGTTGCAAAATTCCCCTTGTGAGGTCTGGTGTTGAACTTGCGATATGGCCTCCTCCGTGTGAACATGCTGCATGGTTATTTCAAGGTATGCCCGACAAATTTCGCCCATCCCCTCAGCAGCAGCCCTTTTACTAATCTTTTTTACCCATACTCTGCATATACTTTGATTTGCCATTGTGTACGTATCCAGTGAGAGCTAGAGTGTACTTCATGTAAACTATCTACAACGGATCTTTAATCACCATTACAGACTTCCAGCCAAAAATCCATATGTGTCTTGTCTATTTTATACTACTGTTCTCTGGTTTATGCTCTTAGTTACTATTACATTAATTTTGTTACTTCTTATGGCATAAGCTGTTCTGTTGTAGTGTCTCGTTAAACATAGGTACTCACAATAGACTTAGTGCAGCTTGCTTCATTCCTCGTTACAGTTTATTGCATCTTATTTACTGTCAATAGATTGATCCTCTTATCTTTCGATGTTGTACTAATAAATCCGTTGCAACGGCGACTGTCATCAGAGAAAAGCAATCTCCTGTACATTAAAGCCAAAAGCTTGACACATATCAACGAATTTGATTATGTATCGACAACACATTTTTCTTTAACATTTCAGCCAGATTGATGGTGTGTCAAGGAAATGGATATTTCCTTTGCACATGTTTTGTATATCTGGTGAGTACTGAAAAAATAAATATTATATGGGCATTTGAGCCATGCCTCTAGAAGATAGAAAACAGTCATTATCAGATCTGCCAACGATACTGTGGAGTCTGAATATGTACTTAAAAAAACTAAACCAAACTCCGTATGAAGTTCCAGAGATATTCCAGCCACGGCCTGATGGTTTACTGGGAGACAAATTACTTTTCTTTTGACAATTCAGCTATTATTCATATAGAAGAAGAGTTTTAATGTGGAACAAAATCCCAGTCATGCGATGTGCCTGTAGTAGTAAGACTTTTCATTATTATGGACATCCCATAGAACAAAAAAGAAAATGATGAGCTACAAATGTAACAAACAAATTCAGAATTTGTAACAAAAATGGCAATCCTGCCCTCCCTTTGTCTCTGTGTTAAATGTTTTGTTCAAGTGGAATGCAGACAAGCATGATAATGCTTGTCCATATTCAGCGGGAAGAATGCACAATCAATCGTATATGGAATCACAAACAGGAATAGAAATGAGATTTTGCTTGAATAGAACACGCATACTGATAAAAACATGCAGAGTACAAAAATTCTAAAAAATACTTTAGAACAAAAATGAAAGAGAAATACTGTCCCTCTAGTTTCATAGGACTAAATTAGCTGAACAGTTCTTTTGCAGGACAGTCAACTTCTGTCTAACAAATATATCGCACAGGACATTCAAAGATTTAATTAAATCCAAAAAGCAGACTTAAAGAATGCTTCCATATAGCAAGGTGGATCCAACTTTTTGTCCCAAAGATGACTGCTAACTTCCTGAACAGATCCTGCATACAAGTCACACTAGCAAGATTCCACTGACTGCACAAAACCAAAATCCTGTATAAAGGAAATACAGACAACGTTGTTGACCTTAAAGATAGAAATTCACTTGCCCAAAATTACATTGACGAACTCCTCATAATTAATTTGTCCATCACCATCCATATCAGCCTCCCGAATCATCTCATAAATTTCTTCATCGGTGAGCTTCTCCCCTAAATTTATCATGACATCACGTAGCTCCTCAGCAGATACAAACCCATTCTGGTCCTTGTCGAAAGCTCGGAATGCTTCCTTAAGCTCTTCTTCAGAATCAGTGTCCTTCACATTTTGGGCCATGAGATTTACAAATTCAGCAAACTCAATGGCACCATCACCATTTGCATCAGCCTCATTTATCATATCTTGAAGCTCTGCCTCAGTTGGGTTTTCACCCAAAGAGCGCATTACTGTCTCAAGCTCCTTTGTTGTGATAGATCCTGTATTGACAGAGCATTTAAACATGAAATCAGGCATTACCTACAAAACAACAAAAACAATATCCTTCCAAATTTCCAGTACCTGACCATTGCTAAGGACTATAATGCTTCCCCATGCTAGAAAGTTTGAAAACATCCTTCCACTAGGGAGCACGTCACCGTGGGGTATATTTCTTCCCAACCCAGATTCTTTCTTTATAAAATTAAGATCCCATGTACCTAGAAAGAGAAAATAAAACTAGACTCAAATTTTCGAGATACCAACCCAGGCCTTTCACAAATTCTGTTAAGGGATGGACGAGACATCAATCACCAACGATACTAAAAATAAAGCGAATTAACAGAATTGCCCATCCCAATTTCCAAAGCCATCAATTGCATCACCACAGTTCACAGGCATAACTCTCAAAAAGTAAACTCTCCTAGCTTTTCCAATCCAAGAAATTGAATAAACTCTCAAAAAGCGCAAAATTCATCTCTCCCGTGGTATGCAAGTTGGAAATGATGCATTCATGACCCTATTTTAACCACATATGATCTAGATATCCTAAATTGATGTAAACTTACTGCTTGAAAATAAGGATGCTCAATGAGATATTTAAAAGCTTCATCAAACAATATTAACGAGTAACAACTTTAAGCATCAGTACAAAAAGATACTATGTGTAGTACACAGTAAAGAAGAGTATACTGATCATTCAAAACATCCACCAATATATGTTGGAATATTCATAAGTTTCACCAGCTCTTAATTTTCTAGTAGGACACTTTGCCCTGAGTACGATAAGATTTAATAAAGGCTGAGGGGTATGACCTTTTCAAATTCAAAACTGGATCCATCTCTTTGGTAATTACTGTAACGGACCTTCTAATTGGGTAATAGCTCTAATACCAAAATCTAGTGCGCAGATTCTACCGTATAACATTGGTCTGCGTAGAAATACTTTAAGTAACACACTCAACCCCAAGCTGAGTCGCGCCACCCAAAGTTTCCTCTTCTGACACAACTTATAACAGCAGAAGTAACTCAATACAACTACGCGTACAAACATACTGATCACACAACTTTACTACGCGCGTAATCCATTATGAACATGTGATCTCTACTGCATGTGCAACCATTCTGGCATCAGACGACAATTCTGTTTTCCTTGTGCGCGTAGATCGTTTCCCTGTGCGCACAAGAAAATCTAGCCTCTTGTGCAGACAGAGTATTTCCCTGCGCATACGACCATTTTAACTTCCTCTTGGAGACTCATGACCATTATCATAAGGTTAACAAGAAAACTAACAACAATTATCATACTTATGCACAACTACAAATACTGAATATCAGCACCACACTTACATGTGCAAGCAGCATTATACAAAATAACAACAATTACTTATATGCAATAACATACAAGAATTAAACCCATATTAAACATAGATAATTAAGCACACGGTAAATGGGACAAGCAATAAAGACACTTATCTTTTTATGAAAAGTTACCAACTGCGTGCAGAACTCAGACGTTCCTCCTAGCCATAGGCTTTGTTGCTCATATACTTTCAGCAATAGGTCACCCCCGAGCTGGGGCTTAACTCCACCAGGGAAAAAGGGTTCCTAATGCCAAGCTAGGGTTTGATAATCAACAAAATTGTTTAGTCCAAGGTGCCACTGCTACAACTAGCCTACAGTCTCTCATTCCCTGGATTCTTGTTACACCCAAGGAAGTGTGCCCCTTTTCTGCTCAATAGTCTCTCGGCTACCCCACTTCCCTTCTAGGGTTCCAACAATAGGCCGAACAGGCAGTCTCAGAGCCCTGCATCTAATGCCCAATGCACCAGGGAACAATTCCCAACAAAAATATCACCTGGAGAAAATGCTCACGGGCCTGACAACCTGCCTCTTCAACAACAAATCTCTCCCCTAGAGAGATTGCTCACGATCCTGACAACTTGCCTCTTCGACAACAAAACTCTAGTTACCATACAGAAAACCCCTTTACAAGCTTTTCTCTGCAGATAAGGTAATAGTCATATATTCCAGATGGTCTGACTCCTTCTGCACCTGACAAAATGAATGACTCATTCCCCGAAAGAATAAGTTCTTCCCCCAAAATACATTAAGGCTCAACAATATATATTGCATGCCTTAAAATGGACATTTGTCACATTTAGAAGTAGCATTAGCCACATGGTGACTCGTTCCCATCCCTGGTAACTTAAGATAAATAATTATCCATAACTTACACTTTTCTGGAAATATTAATAAAATA
>CBVK0100138615.1:0-15873 GCA_900067695.1 Picea abies | reverse complement strand
TTCCTGCTGAACCGCTCTTCCGATCTCACATTTTTGCTTCTTCATGAGTGAGGCATTGGCGAAGAACGCAATCTACCCCTCGACGATAGAGAGTGTCTTCAAGGATGAGATAATTCTTGTCCCAATGAAGTATACAATGAAGTTCATCATGAGAAGCAGAGGCGGGGCATTTCAAATTCTAGAGATAGACTAGAATATCTCCATACTAGGGGTCCAAAGATGCTATCAAAAACATATCTCCTCGAATAGGCGATTCTTTGGGCACAACATCACCTAACTCGACCGGAAGTTCTAAAATAAGTTCTACGAAGACTAGTGACTTTTTCGATTTTGCCGAAATGAAATCTAAGTCAAATTCCTGAAGGACGACTATCCATCTACTGATTTTTTCACCTATTACCCATCATGTCAACACGTATTGAAACGGATTCAAAATGGAAATGGCGATGTTCTTTCGAAAAAGAACATAATGACGGAACCATTGGACATCATGGATTGCTCCCAACGCAAGTTTTTCGATATGAGAACAATTGAGTTCTGGTCCAATGAGGCCTTGGCTCAGGTAATAGATCACATATTCTGAGAGAAAATCATCTTCCTGAACTAAGACCATGTCGATGGTTGACTCTGCTGCAACCAAGTATAATAAGAAATCTTTGTTATAGTTAGGTGGCTGAAGCAGAGGGGCAGTTGTGAGGGCATGTTTCAATGCTTTGAAGGAGCATTGAGCGGCATCGTCCCAATGAAAAGGAATGTCTTTTTTCAGTAAGCGCATAAATCCCTTTGTGATCTCGGCATAGTTGGCAATGAAACACAACAAAAATTTTGCCTTGTCTTGTAGAATCTGAAGTTGAAGTATTGTGCGTGGGGGAGACAACTGAACTATTGCCTCAGCCTTGAGAGGATCGACCATGATCCCTGTTGTTGACACTATGAAGCCTAACAAATGTCCTGATTTTATGCAAAAGATGCATTTGTTTGGGTTCAAGCGAATCCAGAAGTAGCGGCATCGCTCAAAGATAAGTTGGAGGTGTGTGGGATGATTTGTTCTCTTGCGAGATCACGATGCTAAATAATCTAAGTAGGCTTCAACTATATGCTTGAGATCATGGAAAGCAAAAGACATGGCCCGCTGGAAGGTAGCTCCAGCATTTTTGAGACCAAAAGGCATCTTGCAATAGGAAAATGTACCCCATGGACAAATGAATGTAGTTTTGTGTTGGTCTTCGAGTTTGATTTGTATCTGATTATATCCCAAAAAACCGTCCATGAAAGAAAAGGCCTCGCAACCTGCACATTCATCAATTATCTGTTCGATGAATGGTGTGGGAAAATTATCTTTTGGACAAGCCTTATTCAAATCGCACAAGTCTGTACATATGTGAATTGTGCCCTGCTTCTTGTTGACCATCACAAGATTTGACACCCATTGGGTCAAATGGATAGGATAGATAAAACCGACTTTGAGCAATTTCTCGACTTCAACCTTAATGGCTACTGCTTTCTTGGGATTGACTGGATGAAGCTTCTGTCGAACTGGCTTGGCATACGGATAAGTTGTGATTTCATGTTCAACTATTTTTGGATCAATGCCTAGCATTTCCTCATAAGACCAAGAAAAAACGTCGTGAAATTATTTAAATAAGTCTGTGTAGATCTGAATCTCTTCGGGGGAATAGTCAGCTCTGACGAAAACATTCTCCATGATGCTAGGGGTTCTGGAGATATTAATCGGTATAGTTTCAGCGATAGTTTCCATATTACCCTCGGTATAAACCTCATGTGTAGCCAAGGGATTGATAGGACAAGACCCATCTCCAGCCATAGTCAAAGTGAATTTCCCTGCTTCAATTCTGCTTAACTCTAGGAGGAATTATGATCTGTGATGGAGATCATCCCAGGGTTTTTCTGAACTAGTCATTGCTTCAATAATTGCTTCGTTTGAGGGAAAGACTAAGTCTAACGAATCGATACCAGCGAGGGAACCTTGAGCCCAAATAGGCTCTGGAATTAGATCTAACTCTTGTGCTGGAGTCGGATCGGTGTCAGGTGAAGCTTGTTGGACTAAAGAGTACGCTGCCTCTGTCGCGGACAAGGGCATGGACATACCATGGTGCCCTGTCCCTTCCATCATGGTCAATGGGGAAGGAAGAATCCATGGATCGTTGAAGCAAGTCCTGCGAAATGACAAAACTTGGAAAATATCAACCTTATGGTGGTATGATATGAATTGGACATCGCCTTGAGGAGGCAGGTAATCGAAAGTACCCATCAAAGATGGGCACAAACCAACCCCTATGTTAATGAAGCCCAGTTGGGGATTGTCAATCATTAGTACCATGGATGCCCCCAATGAAGGGTCAGGTCTAGAGAAGGAAAATTGATCAATGATCACAATCTGGCCCTCGTGTGGAAACAACAAGACCCGAAAAACTGTAGCGACCACTTCTTGCATGGCATAGGTCCAACTCCTGCCTAACAAAAGATTGTAGTCAAGGGATCCGTTGACTACTTCTACTTTGATGCACACGGTCTTTCCTCCTAGCTGCATGGGAAAAGAGGGGATGATGCCATGTGGTCGGAACGAACGAACATTGAAAGTTGTAAGAAGAGTAGGTGATGGAGACAAAATGGGTTGGCCAATGGCCTTCCAACATGCCAACGACATGACGCATGTCGAGGCACCCTCATCAACCACCGTGTGGAAAATGTTTTGAGTAAATTTTTTTGTGGGGTAAGCCACTACTATTTGAAATGCTATGTGGTAAGGGAGACGAGGTTTTAAGTCGGTTGTATCTAGCATGATTGTACCCGGATTACAAGTCTCGGCAGATCCTAAAGCTGCTAACAAAGCTTTTCTCTGGGAAGGGCAGCTCTAGAGGACCTCCAAAGCAGACATCACACAAGGGGTTTGAGATAAATCCTCCACCGCAGAATAGTTCTCGGCGACCCTTGCATTTGGTTTGTGAGAATCTTTCTTGAACACACCTTTTGGGATGCGTGTCATTGTTTCTCCATAAGTCTTCTCGATCTGGAGAGGAAGAGATGGGATTTTAGCTTCTTTTCCTTTTTCAGAGGTGCTTGGCTTACTATAGTCATGTGCTCTAGTTGATATAAAAGCATCACCTTTCGTCATATACACATTCGTGGATGCAGGATTATTCGAAGACGGAGAGGGTCCTTGGCTGCCCCCTTCTCCACTTGTAGAGGCTTGGGTTAGGTTTTGCCCATGTTGGAATGGATTCATTAACACAGCAGGTTGTTTCTGTGAAATAAACTTCTAGGCCTCTGCAAGCCGAGGGCACTGGTGGGTCAAGTGGTCCTCCGCGCACAGGTTACACAGATACTTCACCTTCCATTTTTCAGTGTTGACCCTGCCAGCATGATTAGTGGGTTTCTTGTCCCCCTTACCCTTATTTCATTGTTTTTTCTTTCCATTAGGTTGTTGGGTGGACTTTGAATTTGTCGATTTCACACTGTGTACATCCGACGTTTGGGTAGGGGGAGCAGCCGAAACAGTAGTTTGGTTGGTCGTTGTATGTTGTATAGACAACTGCTACATTTGTTTTGACATTTGTTCAACAGGCTTGGTTTTTGTTGAACCTACAATACCATCGACATGTAGTCCAGCTCTCTGTATGGTTTTATCAAGTATGGATCATGGGGCATCAGGAAAAACCTCGTACAGTAAACCATACTGAGAATAAATTAGCTCAAGTTGTTGAGCTCTCATGATGGCATCTTCTTCAGAAAACACTCATGACGTTGTGATGTCTTTGGATAGCTGTGGGACCAAAGACTTAAGGAACCACTCAAGCAGGAATGTTGGTGGGACTAGTACCTTAATCAAACTCTTCCGACGTCTCCACTCTCAAATGTGGTCAAAGATATGGTCTGCTTTTATCTATTCGAAATTGGCCATCAATTCTATGCCAGCGTCGTATCTCACAAGTAATTGGAAATGGTTTAGGAATTCCATTTCCAATTATCCAAAGGAATAATATCTCGAACAGTCGAGCTCGATGTACCATTTCACAACACTCCCAATGAGAGTGAATTGAAACAACCGCAATGATACGGAGTCGTGTTTCAATGAATTAGATGAGCACCAAAGATGGAAGGTGGTCACATGATCCCTTGGATCTTCATTAGGCTTGGCCTCAAACTTTGGTATGTCCAAAGGCAATTTCGTCGGCATAGGAGGTCAACGTGGATCGTGACAGATGGGGTCGTTCAAATTTATTGTCAATTCTGGAAAATGTAAGGTTGCCAAGAAAGGTAATTTTGGTTGGTGTTGCTGATAACCATGGAAAAAGGGGCCTAGAGTTTGTCTAACACCAGGTTACCAGGAAAAGTTGGGTTTTTGGTCGGGTTTCTGGTAAAAACCATGGCCATGACCAGCATATGGATTTTGCGTATAAGGAGACATCATTAGTTGATTCCCAAAATAGGACGTAGATGGTTGGGCGTGCATTACATTCGAAGGACTTTGGGAAGGGTTGCCCCATGCCAATCTCATGGGCATAGGCATAGCACCTTGTCCGAGGTTCCATTGGTTGTGAAAATAATTTCCCCAGATCAACATTCCTGATGAGGGAACCGATCCTTGCCAATAATTACAAGGTCTTGATGCAGAAGAAGTTCTTGGGTTTTCTCCCTGTGCAGGAATAGTACCCTACATAGAATTAAGTTGGCCATAATTGGGGTTGCCCACAGTTGGGAAAGAAGCTGATGAGAAATCATTGTTACCAAATGCACCGAATAAATAAAATGGTGTCGACCCTACCAGCATATTATGAGAAGGTGGTCCTTGACTCCCTACTCCAACTGAACTATGGTGTGTGTTCGGCCCGACGGATTGTCAGTGGGTACCGTTGAGTGAAGGGGACGAAGGAGGTATATGACCTCCCTCATAAGGGAAAGCATTAAAAGGAGCTGAAGTGCCCCCCATGGATCCTTGCAGAGGAGCGTTAGAGCTCCCTGCCCCCAGATCTAAAGTCTGTAAAGTGGAGTAAGATAGTACAGGGCTGGTACCTGTGCTAGGCATCCCGTATGAGAACGGAGGGCCCATTGCACTCTATGTGAAAGGAGTAGTAGCTGTCACCAAATACGGGATCAGGCCACTGCTCGAGGTAGAGGCATTTGAGACCGTGGTGGCTCGGACTGGTGATGGTGGGGTAGGAGGTGGAACACCCCTTGTGACGACAACCGTGGCGGGAATATTAGGATTCACAGAAGAAGAGATAGGATTTGCCTCCATTACCATCTGCTTTAAAGGTTTCAAAAGGTCCTTTAATAGAGGTTGGTCAGGTGTGATCTCCGGTGACCCGGTCTCTTCAAAAGACTCTTGTTGGTCTAGCTTTCACCTTAGCGGTGACGGGGGTGGCTCCAGTGTAACCGGTGGTAGGCCAAGAACCCTTCGTGACTGTTGGAGCTCGTGATCCTCCACTTTGTGAGAAGATCAAAGACACACTAGGAATTTCTATTCATTCAAAAACACCACACACTAGAAAAGTCCCTACAAGATAAAACAAGAAAACACTAAACTAGTTGGAAGAACAGTTACAACAACCAACACTAGAGAAACTTACCGGTGCAAGTGCAACTCGAACATGGAAGCACCCTCCGGGTATACTCTACAAATCGTGGCCTGATGTCTGTCCTAGGTACCGCGGTATACCCCCACATTCACCTGTGTATGTCCTAAAAAAGATAGGCAACTAGGTTGCCAGCATGCGAACAGTCACCAGGCGGGTACAGTCGACAGTCGGATAGACCACAATGAGCAGGGTATCAAGCCCAAAACCTATCAAGGGTATCAAAATAAAGTGGTTCAAAAGACAAATGAGGACCTCAAACGGATTCAAGACCCACGAAGATCTGTGGCAAATGCAATCGACAGGATCCCAAGACAATCCCTCTATATGTGTTCTCCACTATGATTGGTCTGGATCTAGAGGGGTTATCTCTGCTACCTTTCCGCACGCGACCTCGTGTTTATCGCCTATGTTAGAGGGGGGTCCTAGATAAATTTCATGATACTGGAATTTTCACACTCCCTAGCTCAGACTCCAATGTTTGATTTAATGGCCTTGAAGAGTTTCCTCTCCAACCTAAATCAAGGCCCTAACCCTAAACTAGTTGGTTGACCCTACAAACATAAAAAGTCTAATTAATTTTAGATTTAGCGTTAATTTTTATGGCTTGTCTTGATTCAAAGGTTATGAAAGTGAAACTAATGATGTTTGTAAGACGAAAGAAAAATAAACAGAAAGATGGAAACAAAATAACTTCTTCTTGATTCAAATCTTAATCAACTTTTAAAACTAAAAATTTCTAAGATCTTTGAACAACAGACTCAAAACAGGATTTCACTCGACTATGAGCTACTTATCGTCTAAGTAAACTGTCAAGAACTTATGAAAGAAAAGAATTTTCCTGGTTACTAATGCAAACCAACAACTATTTAACCAAACAAAGAAATAAAAGACTTTTTTTTTAATTTGAATGCTCACAAAGCAAAAAGGAAAAATATCGACAAGTAAAGACCAAGAAAACTTTTGGCCTAAGCGCAGATTCCAAAGAGTCGCTTTAAAAACAACACACAAGAAAATTAAAACTGGACTCTCACACTTGTCTAAAAACCCTATAAAAAGAAAATTTTGAGGAAAACTTCTTAATGAAAAAGAAAGCTATTGTTGTGATCAAACCTAAGTTACCGACCGCTATGACAGAGACCCAAAAACCTTAGAGGTATAACTCTTGACAAAGGGAAAGGATGACTACCTCACCTTAAATAGAAATTTTCTCCATAGGCACGCTGCTAACAGTTCAATAGCAAGCGTGTGCACGCGATCTGTGTAAAGTCAGGGCGCATGTACACACGTGCAGACCTTATACAGGCCACGTGTCCTTCTGAGACTCTAAAAAATGAAAGGAAAAGAAATCAAGCCCAAGCAGAGACTATTGGTACTGAGAACCAGAATCTCTTGAAGACTCAAACACTTACTTTGACAGAAAAAAAGAAAACAATTCAAGGAAAACTTCATAGAACAAACCAATCTGAGGTGAAACCTAAGCTATCGACTACAAACAACAAAGACTAGAATGAGTTCCAAAAAACCCCTTAGAAGGATTATTTCTATCAGGGGAGAGGTTGATTGCCTCTCTAGAAGAAATCTTCTGGAATCATACATGTGAATGACACTTCCTCAGCTAGCGTGTACACGCAGGATGTGGGAAGGTAGGGCACAGGTACACGCATGCAAACCTTATACAGGCCGTGTGTATCTCTGTGAGTCTTGAAAAAGAAAAAAAATGCAGTCAAGCAAAGAAATAGAGATAACTTCTATGGAAGACCAGAATCTTTGTTAGCTCAGACTTTTGCAGAAACTTTAAAAACAAGGAATGAAACCAGTTTTTAAAAATACCCAAAAAAGAATATTCCCAGAAACCCTAGAGATCCCCAGTATGGTCACCAATTCTGTTGTGGGTGGGAAATACCTCCTACAGACTAGCACTAAGGGTTTTTATCATGCATGCAAAAATGGCCTAAATATTCTTACTTCTTACCATCATCCCATGCCTAAACCCCCATCACTCATATGTAAATACAAGTCTCAAGAGATTAAGTTGTCATACCTTATTCTTCATGTTTGATGTCGATCCATTTTCACACTTGGTTGTTCTTTGACTACAACTCTCTTCCCAATGTTGACCTGCATTCACAAAAGACAAACAAAGAAATCCACATGCATTTGATCTATGAACTAATGGGTTAGAGATTTAATCAATCATACAATCAATATTCAAATAATGACAATCTCATATGGTGGGATGGGAAAAACAATTATTTTATTAACTTCACAATGATACCTTACAATGATAAAGTCAGCTACTGCTCCTCGATCCTGGTCCTGGGCTCTTCTTCCACTGTCTTCCAACTGCTTTTCTCTATACTTCTCTTTGCACAAGGATGGATAAAGGTTGGGACAAAGGGAATATTCAATCAGGTATAGTTTCTTTACTATAATTTTTCTCCTTTCAAATGGGACCCCTACCCCTTCTTTTATAGGTTAGAAGGAGCTAGGTATTTGGTCGAATGACCGGCCATGCATGGCCGAAAGGTTTAGTTAACTTACCCAAAGTTGTGTGTTCCATCAACAACTTTCCTTTTTCTGTGCTTTTGTAGGTACATGTGAGCTGTCTTGGGTCAGATAGTGTGTACACGCATGCAGTAATGGAGCAAGGCACACGGGCCTTTATAAAAGGGGTTTTTAAGAAGAGTTGTTCAATAGTGTTTTGGAAAAGAAGGAATCTGAGATGGCCTGATGCCAGTTAAACATGTCTAGTGCAAATTAGGGTTATAACAAAGTGGTCGCTTGATGAATATGTGCCTACTGCTATCAGCATGAGTTGAAGGATGTGGGAAAACGTATCTATCATTTCTTTCCTCTGTCACATGAGAGCTTGCTCAAGCAATAGATTGATAGAATCTCTTGCTCCTTTGTTTTTATTTTCTTCTACCATGGAGGGTTTCTTGGGCATGTGAGGGCGATTTTCCTCAGGGGAGACAATCTCGAGACCCAACTTTATATACGCGGATCTCGTCGGGGACATGCACTGAAAAATGATCAAGAGTAGCCTGCTCTGATACCACTGATCCGAATTATTTTCTGCACGAAATGAGAGCGGAGGTATAATAACGAAATGTACAGAGATATATCAGATATCCAATAATATAAAAAATATTTATCAAAGATATAACCATAAACACAGAGATACAATAATACACAATTTTTTATTAATGAGCGAAATGTACAAGACTGTAAAAATACAGAGTGAAAAACTCGCTAGAATGGTGGTAGCTTATCTCTGAGAAGAGATGTGACGGCTACTAAAATTTGCAAGAAGATGGATTAAAATAAGGCTCTAATGGCATTTTTAACATAAATAAAATCCAAAACCCTAACCTTGGAAGATGAAAAGCCAATAGTTTTGTGGACCCCTTTTTGGGTAGTTTGGTGTATTAACTTCCCGGGGGCGTAACTTTGGCATACAATATTTGTTTGGGGCGCACGATAGCTCGTTGGAAAGTTATATTCGAGGAGTTTCATTTTAGGGCCTCAATTAGAGTTGTTTTATATCAATAGGGTGATTTATCCCTAAAAATATTCATTTAGGCCCTCAAAATGGCCCCGTAAGTTTAGGAACCGAAAAAAACTGCTAAAAATAGTAAATTCCTAGCAGACTATTTTGAGCCAGTTGGAATAGGTGGGTGGCCACTGATATCCACTTGGATCAATCCTCCCTCTTTATGAAGCAATGGTATCCATTGTTTTGAGCACCTGGGGGAGAGGGAAAATTGTTTGTTGAATTTGCATCTCGATGAGCTTCTTGCCTTGCTGGAAATGTTAGGATGCTTAGCTTGTTGAAGGTTGTCACGAACCTATGGATGGAAGGGTTGGAACTTTTTAACCAGTATGGCTACATGAGATGAATTTGTGTAGAAGGGATCCTTTTTCTTTGTTTCAATCTTGTTGATCTGCTTCTGTTGGACAGAAGGTGCTTGGACTGAGGCTGCAGTGGTTGTGGTGTCCTTATGTTCACCTTTTGAATAGATTGTGAAGAAGTTGAATTTTTTACTATGAGATACTACCTTGCGACACTATTTAGGTGGGAGAGTAGTTGGAACTACCCCTGGTATCCTGTAGAGATGACCACCTAGAGTAATAATGGCACTACAAGGTTGAGACTCATAGATAGCATGGAGCTTCCATATATATGACTGGCCCAAGAGAACATCACAGACATCTAGTGGGGAAACATCACATAATACCTCATCCTCGAAGGGTTAGATGTCGTATGACAATTGAAACTATTGGCCAACACAGAGATCGCATCCTTAGTGAAGCCACCTGATGTTGTATGGTTGCGGGTGTGGTGTTGTCAACAATCCCAATTGTTTCACAACCTCTGCTAAGATGAGGTTCTTTTGGCTTTCGCTATCAATAATAAAATGCAGCAAGGTCCCCTTCACCTACATATTTGATTGAAAAATGAACTCTCCCTCCCTTTGGATCTACTGGTTCTTCTAGTTGAATTGTTGCAGTCGCGATAGTAGAAGTGGGGTCTGCATCAATGATCTATCTTCTGCTAGTATTTTCTGAATCGGATTATGAATTAGGGTTTGAATCCTTATCTTTGATCTCAACCACCAATGATTATTTTGAGTGACATTCATGAGTGTTGTGCCAGGGGATTTTTTGGAAATCGCACCACTTTCAAGGGTCCTTCATCTTTCCATTTCCCTTTTTTTCCTGTGGCTTAGACAGGTTTTCGGGAGGTTGTTTGTTAGGGTTGTCTTTATCATACTTTGGTTGTTATAGATTTGCAGACCTGAACTCCCATTTTTTCTGGTGCCTAATGTTTTCCTCCATTTTAACAGCATATCAATAAGCAGCACCCAATGATGAGATTTCGAGAAAATCCATTTCATTTTGGATGTATATGTGTAGATCCCCATGGTATTTCAGAACCAAATGTCACCTAGAGTCTTTGAAATTCATCTTGGTGTGCAAGGTATGGAAGGTATTGGTGAAATATGAAACTACTTGGCCCCTCTCTTGACGTAGCGTGGTCCATCTCTTGTACTAGTCGTCATAGTAACCAGGGTAATATTGTTCCTTGACCACATCCACAAAAAAATACCAAGTGAGTTTGGCCCCATATATTCCAGACTCCTTTGTGGATATTTTCTCCTAGTAATTTTCCAACCAATGTTTGACATGGGAGAGAGCCTTAAAGAGTGTGGAGATGATCTTTTCCCTATCGAAAAAATTGTGAACAAAGAAATAATCTTCTAGAAGATTTAACCATTTGTCTAAGGCATATGAATCTATCTGACTTTCAAATACAGGAATATCAAAATTAACATATACCTTTAAAGGATAGGTACTTCAAAAATGGTCATTTGATGAAGATGTGTCCGTTGCTATCGATGGGTGTTGAAGGATGTGGGAAAAAATCTCCATCATTTCGTCCCTATGTCATGCGAGAGCTTTCTCAAGCAACAGATTGATAGAATCTTATGCTCCGTCGTTTTTCTTTTCTTCCACCATGGAGGGTTTCTTGGGCATGTGAGAGTGATTTTTCTCAATAGAGACAAGCTCGAGACCCAAATTTCTATACTCAGACCTCGTCGGGGACATGCACTGAAAATGATCAAGAGTAGCCTACTCTGATACCACTTATCTGGATTATTTTCGGCATGAAATGAGAGAAGAGGTATAATAACAAAATGTACAGAGATATATCAAATATTCAATAATATAATAGATATTTATCAGATATATAACCATAAACACACAGATATAGTAATACACAATTTTCTATTAATGAGCAAAATGTACAAGACTATAAAAATACATAGTGAAAGACTCACTATAATCGTGGAAACTTATCTCTGAGAAGAGATGTGACAGCTATTCACATTCGAAAGAATATGGATTAAAGTGAGGCTCTAAAGGCATTTTTAAAATAAAAAAAATCCAAAACCCTAAACCTGGAAGATGAAAAGCCAACAGTTTTTTGGACCTCGTTTTGGGTAGTTTGGTGTATCAACTTCCCTGGGGCGTAACTTTGGCATACAATCTATGTTTTGGGCACATGATAGATCATTGGAAAGGTATCGTTGATGGGATTTATTTTGGGGGATCAATGAGGGCATACATCCATTTTTGAGTTGCTTGATCCCAAAAAAACTTCATTTAGGCCATCAAAATGGCCTTGGAAGTTTAGGAACCGAAAACCTGCTCAAAATAGTAAATTTCTAGAAGATTGTTTTGAGCTAGTTGGAATAGGTGGGTGACCAATGATATCCACCTAGATCAATACTTCCTCCTTAGGAAGAAATGGTATCCATTTCATTGAGTGCTCGAGGGAGAGGGAAAAACGTTTGTTGAATCTACATCTTGATGAGTTGTTTGCCTTGTTGGAGAAATTGTGTTGATTATCTTGTTGAAGCCTGTCATGAACATGTGGTTGGAAGGGTTGGAAATTTTTAACCAATATGGATACATGAGATGACTGTATGCAGAAGGGTTCCTTGCGCTTTGCTTCAATATTGTTGACATGTTTCTGTTAGACAGAAAGTGCTTGGACTGAGGTTGTAGTGTTTGCAGTGTCCTTCTGTTCACCCTTTGAATAGATTGTGAAGAAGCTGAATTTTGTAGTATGAGATACTACCTTGAGACATTGTTTAGGTGGGACAGTAGTTGGAACTACCTCTGGTATCCTGTAGATATGACCCCCCAGAATAAAAATGACACTACATGATCGAGACTCATAGATAGCATGGCACTTCCACATATATGGATGGCCCAAGAGAACATCACAGGCATCCAGCAAGGCAACATCACATAATACCTCATCCTTAAAGGGGTGGATGTTGTATGACAATCAAGACTTTTGGATGACATGGAGATCACATCCCTGGTAATGCCACTCGATGTGGATTGGTTGTGGGTCTGGTCTTGTCAAAAATCTCAATTGTTTGACAACCTCTGCTGAGATGAGGTTCTTTTGGCTTCCGCTATCAACAATAAAATGCAGTGAAGTCCCCTTCACCAATATATGTGAATGAAAAAAGGTGTTCCCCCTCCTTGGGATCTATTGGTTCTTCTGGTTGAATTGTTGCGGTCCTAACAGTATAAGTGGGGTCTATGTCAATGATTTGTCTTCTGCTAGTATTTTCTAAATCAAATTTTGAATTAGGGTTCGACTCCTTGTCTTTGATCTCAGCCACCAATGATTTTTTTGAGCGAAATTCATCAGTGTTGTGCTAGGATATTTTGTGGAAATTGCACCACTTTCAAGTGTGCTTCTTCGTCTTTCTGTTACCCTTCTTTTCTTTTTTCTTGTATGGGTTTTCAGTAGGTTATTTGTTAGGGCCATCTTTATCATAATTTGGTTGTCGCAAATTTGCATACCTGAACTCCCATTTATTCCTGTGCCTAAATTTCTTCTCAATTTTAACAACATATTGATAAGCAACACCCAATGATGAGATGTCCAGAAAATCCATTTTAGTATGGATGTATCTGTGTAGATCCCCATTGTATTTCAGAACCAAATTTTCCTTGGATTATTTGATACCCAGCTTGGTGCAAAAGGTATGGAAGGTATTGATGAGATCTAACACTGCTTGGCCCCTCTCTTGTTGCATCATGGTCCATCTCATGTATTAGTCGTCATAGTTACCAACAGGGTAATATTGTTCATTGACCGCATCCACAAACAAATACCAAGTGGGCTTGGCCCCATATATTCCAGATTCATCTCTGGAGATTTTCCCCCAATAAGTTTCCTACCAATGTTTGACATGGGTGAGAGCCTTAAGGAGTCCGAAGGTGATCTTTTCCCTATCGAAAAAATTGTAAACATAGAAATAACCTTCTAGCAAATTTAGTCATTTGTCTAGGGCATTTACATCTATCTGACCTTCAAATACGAGAATATAAAAATAAACTGATACCTTGAAAGGAGAGGTGGTTCCAAAGTGGCCTCTTGATGAATATGCACCTACTGCTATCGATAGGCGTTGAAGGATGTAGAAAAAAATCTCCATCATTTCGTCCCTCTGTCGCATGAGAGCTTGCCCAAGCAACATCTTGATAGAATATTTTTCTTCTTCCATGGAGGATTTCTTGGGCGTGTGAGATTGATTTTCCTAAAGAGAGACAAGATAGAGACCCAACTTGATATACTCGGACATCGTCGAGGACATGCACTGAAAAACGATAAAGAGCAACCTGCTCTAATACCACTGATCCATATTATTTTCGACACGAAATGAGAGAAGAGGTATAATAACTAAATGTATAGAGATATATCATATATCCAATAATATAACATATATTTATCATATATATAACCATAAACACAGAGATATAGTAATACATAATTCCTTATTAATGAGTGAAATGTACAAGACTGTAAAATACAGAGTGAAATACTCACTAGAATGGTGGCAACTTGTCTATGAGAAGAGATGTGACGGATACTCACATTCGCAAGAATATGGATTACATTGAGGATCTAAATTCCTTTTTAAAATAAATAAAATCCAAAACCCTAACCCCGGAAGATGAAAAGCCAACATATTTGTGGACCCTGTTTTGGATAGTTTGGTGTATCAACTTGCCAGAGGCGTAACTTTGAAATACGATCTTTGTTTGGGGTGCATTATAGCTTGTTGGAAAGGTATCATTGAGGAGATTATGTTAAGATCCTGAATAGATCTACGAATATAATCACCACAAATACTGAATACACAATAGATCCACAAAGCAATATAGAAGAAACCACACTTTATTATTACCAAACCCTTCAGGTAGGGCAACACCATACAATGGATCCTATTATGGAATGGATCCTCTCCTGTTCACTTGCCTCTTCGAGGGGGCATCCTCCTATTGAGCTACCGCTCCAAATACAATACTTCTCTTCATGTCCCATTACATTGCTTGAACCCCTTTATATAATGCTACCATCACCTAAGAACCAACGCTTGATGTACAACCATATACCAGGGTCCCATGGATAATTGTGGACTGTAATGCTGAAGAAGACTGAAGAACCAAAGTCCCATGTAGAAAGGAAATCCACCATGCTAAAGTAGTCCAACCACCATTGTAAGCCCGGGTCTCATGTCCAAGTGCTCATGTGAACTCCCCATAGAAGATTTTGGAACCCAATAACCAACTCCAAATGATGCTCCAAAGATTGACACCTATCATGTGGGATCCAAATAAGAAGATCCATCCACATAGTGGAAAAGGGTCGTAGCAGAATCTGGAAGGAATAATACCACTGTAGAATATGCAGACTAAACGTTGGTAACTAGCTCTTGATGTGGGACCTTGATGTTCTCTCCAGAAGGTGGAGTAGAGTCATCAAATAATATATGAAAGTGGTTGTCATCCCAAAAATGACAACTATCCATATACCAATCATCACAATCTGTCTCAAAATCGTACCAAGCATATATTTCTTGATTATATCAATTCATGAGACCCTCCATAAGAAATCTCTCCTGCATGTTATTCAATGAATCTTGAATACTACGAAAACTATCATTGAAGGTGTCTCTAAGACAGTCTGTGAAGCAGTCTGTGAGGCCATGTGCAAATGCATCCAATATGTGAAACAATTGGGCTTTAAATGATTCAATAATTTCTTTTTGAGAATAAATAGTCATCTGAGCATCCTATGAACTCACCCAATAAGTTACGGCAGAAAATCGCAGCTTTTTCTGGAAAAAACCCTAAAAAACTGTTGAAGTTAAAATGCTCATAACTTCACTTCCCGGACTCCATTTCAGCTGATTTTTTTTTTGAAATTGGGTGAAATTGTGAGAGGAGCTCATATCCGTAATTTGTTTGAGAAAATTTGGCCTCCAAATGCTACATAAATAAAAACAAATCGCGCCGTCGTCTGCAGAAAAAACCCTGAAAATTTGCAAATTTTAAAACCTCAATATCTTGACCTTCCGGACTCCGTTTTGGATGATTTTTTTTTTCAACTTGGGTGTTTTTATGAGAGGAACTCAGATATAAAACCATTTTCTGCAAATTTTTCACAAAAATATACGGAAAATGTCTGGAATGTCGCGGCCCTCTTTTTTCTTCTCTGAAAAAAAATCTGCAAAAATAAAAAATATTTGCCCACAACTCCGGCCAAGGAAAGTGCTCTGATACCAATTGTTAAGTACCAAAATAGATCTACAAATATAATCACCACAAATATTGAATACACAATAGATCTAAAGAGCAATATAGAAGAAACCACATTTTATTATTACCAAACCCTTGA
>CBVK0100138614.1:0-17251 GCA_900067695.1 Picea abies | reverse complement strand
GTCCACCTTACATTGAATGATCTCCACTATTATCACTATGGGCCCTTTGGGACCCCCACTACCTCTCTAGCTACCTTACAGATTAATTTTGGGGGCTCAATAAGAGCCTTTGAAAATATTTTAGGTTCCCGATTCCAAAAAAAATCATTTAGGCCCCCAAAATGTCCCTAGAAGTTTAGGAACTGAAAAACTTGTTGACCTACTTCTGTTGGGAAAAAGGTGCTTGGAATGAGGTTGTAGTGGTTGTGGTGTCCTTATGCTCACCTTTTGAATAGATTTTGAAAAAGTTGAATTTTGAAGTATGAGATACTACCTTGCGGCACTGTTTAGGTGGGACATTAGTTGGAACTACCTCTGGTATCCTGTATAGATGACCCCGGAGAGTAACAATGACACTACAGGGTCGAGACTCATAGATAACATTGATCTTCCACATATATGGTTGGCCCAAGAAAACATCACAAACATACAGCAGGGAAACATCACATAATACCTCCTCCTTGAAGGTTTGGATGTCATATGTTAATCAACACTATTGGCTAACAAGGAGATCCCACCCTTGGTGAAGCCACCCGATGTTGTATGGTTGCGGGTGTGGTTTTGTCGACAATCCCAATTGTTTGATGACCCCTGTTGAGATGAGGTTATTTTGGCTTCTATTATCAACAATAAAATGCAGCGGGGTCCCCTTGACCCACATCTATGAATGAAAAGGGCACTCTCGTTCCTCGGGATATGCTAGTTCTTCTAGTTGAATTATTACAATTGCGACAGTAGTAGTGGTGTCTTCATCGATGATCTGTATTTTGCCAGTATTTTTTGAATCAGTTTCTGAATCAAGGTTCGGATCCTTGTCTTTGATCTCGACCACCAATGATTTTTTTTAGCGACATTCATCAATTCTGTGCCAGGGTATTTTGTGGAAATCACTCTACTTTCTAATATCCATCTTCGTCTTTCATTTACCCTTCTTTTCCTGTGGCTTGAACTAGTTTTTGGGAGGATTTTGTTAGGGTCATCTTTATCATACTTTGGTTGTTTATGTGGAACAATAATTGGAATAAGATGAATTTTGGAGTATGATATACTACCTTGTGGCACTTTTTTGGTGGGACAATAGTTGGAACTACCTATGGTATCCTATAGAGATGACCCCCCAGAGTAACAATGACACTATGGGGTCGAGACTCATAGATAGAATGATGCTTCCACATATATGGCTGGTCCAAGAGAATATCATAGACATCCAGTGGGGAAACATCACATAATACCTCATCCTTCAAGGGTTGGATTCTGTATGACAATCGACAATGTTGGTTGACACGAAGATCACGTCCCTGGTGAAGCCACCCAATGTTGTATGGTTGTGGGTGTGATGTTATCGAAAATCCCAATTATTTGATGACCTCTATTGAGATGAGGTTATTCTGTCTTCTACTATCAACAATATAATGCAACAGGGTCCCTTTCACCTGCATCTATGAATGAAAAAGGTGCTCCCCCTCCTCAGGATCTGCTGGTTCTTCTGGTTAAATTGTTGTGATCATGAGATTAGCAATGGGGTTTGCGTTGATGATCTGTCTTCTGCCAGTGTTTTCTAAATCATACTCTGAATCAGGTTTCGACTCCTTATATTTAATATATGCCACCAATGATTTTTTTGAGCAACATTCATCAGTGTTGTGCTAGAGGATTTTGTGGAAATCGCACCACTTTCCAGTGTCCTTCATATTTCAGTTACCCTTATTTTCTTGTCACTTGGACAGGTTTTAGGTAGGCTATTTGTTAGGGACATATTTATCATACTTTGGTTGTTGTGGATTTGCAGCCCCGAACTCCCATTTTTTCTGGTGTCTAAATTTCTGCTCGATTTTAACAATATATTGATATGCAACACCTAGTGATGAGATGTCCAAAAAATGCATTTCAATTCGGATGTATTTGTGTAGATCCCCACAGTATTTTAGAACCAAATGTTTCTTGGAGTCTTTGATACCCAACTTGGTGCGCAAGATATGGAAGGTATTGGTGAACTCTGAAACTACTTGGCCCCTCTCTTGATGCATCGTGGTCCATCTCATGTATTGGTCGTCATAGTAACCAACAGGGTAATATTGTTCCTTGATCACATCCACAAAAAAATACCAAGTGGGATTGGCCCCATATATTCCAGAATCCTTTATGGAGCTTTGCTCCCATTAATTTTCCCACCAATGTTTGACATGGGTGAGATCCTTAAGGAGTGTCAAGGTGATATTTTCCCTATCAAAAAAATTGTGGATAGATAAATAACCTTCTAGCAGATTTAACCATTTGTTTAGGGAATCCACATCTATCTTACTTTCAAATACAAGAATATCAAAATTAACCTATACCTTCAAAGGAGAGGTGTTTCCAAAGTGGTTTCTTGATGAATATGTGCATGCTTCTATCGACAAGCGTTGAGGGATGTGGGAAAAATCCCCCATCATTATGTCCCTCTGTCGCATGAGAGTTTTCTCAAGCACCAGATTGATAGAATCTTCTGCTTCGTGGTTTTTATTTTCTTCCTCCATGGAGGGTTTCTTGGGAATGCAAGAGCGATTTTCCTCAAGAGAGACAAGCTCGAGACCCAACTTGTTATACTTGAACATCGTTAGGGACATGCACTGAAAAATGATCAAGAGTAACCTACTATGATACCACTGATCTAGATTAATTTTGGCATGAAATGAGAGCTGAGGTATAATTGTTGGACACACCTACCACACTTAGAGGGGGGGGTGAATGAGTGTGGGGCTCTTTTTACAAAAAATTCCCTCTTACACAAAACTCATTAGTTAACATTCAACTTTTACTCATTACTCATTGTTGTCATTTATAACCAGTTAGATGTGAACATATGTCAACAACATTGATCATCAATAAGTCATCACCACAAGGAACACAAAGAACACAATATGTATGTACAATTTTTTTATTATTATGGACTACAATCCTTGGGGTTTTTCAGCAACAACTGAATAGAGTATAACTCTACAAGAGTACCAGTCTATAATGCAAGATTCAACTTACACCCTCAGCACCAATTGAGACGAGGCAACAATCCTCAACAGATATCAATCTGCAACAAGTACGCAACCTGTCTATAGTACAGCCCGCGTGTGTATGAGCCTTGGCTTACTACAGCCCACGTATGTTTGTGCCTTTTAAGCTATTAGGGTTTATTTTTTTCATAACACACTCATTAGGGTTGGATGTTATATGATAATTGACATTGTTGGCTAACAAGGAGATTGCATCCCTGGTGAAGCCACCTGATGTTGTATGGTTGTGGGTGTGGTGTTGTCGACAATCCCAATTGTTTGATGACCTATGCTGAGATGAGGTTCTTCTGGCTTCCGCTATCAACAATAAAATGCAGCGGGGTCCCCTTCACCCACATATGTGAATGAAAAGGGTGCTCCCCTTCCTCAGGATATGCTAGTCCTTCTAGTTGAATTGTTGCAATCGCGACAATAGCAGTGGGGTCTGCGTCGATGATCTGTCTTCTGCCAGTATTTTCTGAATCAGTTTCTGAATCAAGGTTCAACTCCTTGTCTTTGATCTCGGCCACCAACGATTTTTTTGAGCAACATTCATCAGTGTTGTGCCAGGGGATTTTGTGGAAATTGCACCACTTTTCAGTGTCCTTCTTCGTCTTTCATTTACCGTTCTTTTCCTGTGGAGGTTGTTTGTTAGGCGTCTTTATCATACTTTGGTTGTTTAGGTGGGAAAATAGTTGGAAGAAGCTGAATTTTGAAGTATGAGATACTACCTTACAACACTATTTAGGTGGGACAATAGTTGGAACTACCTCTGGTATCTTGTCAAGATGACCCCCCAGAGTAAAAATGGCACTATGGAGTTGAGACTCATAGATAGCATGATTCTTCCACATATATGGATGGCCCAAGAGAACATCAAATACATCCAGTGGGGAAACATCACATAATACCTCATCCTTTAAGGGTTGGATGCTGTATGAAAATCGACTCTAATGACTGACACAAAGATAACGTCCCTAGTGAACCCACCTGATGTTGTATGAATGTGGGTGTGGTGTTGTCTACAATCCCAATTGTTTGATAACCTCTGCTAAGATGAGGTTATTTTGGCTTCTGATATCAACAATAAAATGCAGCAAGGTCCCCTTCACCCACATCTATGAATGAAATCTCATTTTCTAAAGAAGGGATTAGCTTGCAGTCTGAAGATCTTGTATAATTGGAATCTCAAGATGAGTCTATTATGGAATATAATAGCTCTCTTATTTTTTATTGAAATTATGTCGTTTAAGGGATACAGGTGGAGCTTCACAACTTCTTTTGTTTTTACTTGAATGTCATATGTGCTACTAATTGCATGTATTAGAAGGAAATCATTGGTCTTACCACTAACTGTTGAATTCCTTCATTTCCTTTCAAGGCCCCTTTAGCCCTTCATAGAAGAGAATTAAATTATTTACCCTATAAAATAAATTTAAAATAAAAATCCCATATCAATTGCAAATGAAGGGCTATCACTATTACAAATTGTCAATATTAAATTCTTAAGAATAAATACTTGAAACTAGAGATGAAATGTCTTTATGAATTTCAAAGTGGTATAATATATTATTGATACATGAACTTAGTAGTTGGTAAATGCCATTGGTTTATTTTTCAACTTATTTACCTTATATTTACATGGATATAGATTGGTACACCAATGGATATTGATCCCAATGTTGGGTATATATTGGTACACCTATGCTATAGATATCCATGTTGAATCTCACTTTTAGATAAATGAACATTATATTAAGTGCAAACATTACTCAAAAGGATTTCCCAATTAGTTGGTATTGAGCAATGAAAAAATTACATTGAAGAAATGTTCTTTCAATTGAATGTTTTTTCTCATTGATTGTTTTTTGCAAAATTTTATCTTGGTGTATCATACTAGTAACTAGTTGTATGTGGTTCTTGAAATAATATTTTTGGGGAGATTGTGTTTGGTGACGTAGAAAATTGATTCTCATTTGTGCCATTGGAACCCAACTTCCATGAAAATTATGAATCTAATTTATATTGTTGCAATTAATCATAGTTACAACAAAAAAAATTGCAACTTTTGCAAACATAATTTCATATTTTTCAGTGACTATAACTTTTGATGCGTAGCTCACCAATCTCAAAATAAGATATTAAAACTTCATTAATATCCCCTTAGACCATTATGAGTGCTTCTAATGAGCTCAAATTACAATATCTTCAATGCATCCCATAGAAGGACATGAATTTGTAGTTGAGGTTCCAATTGTGAAATATTTTGGAATATATTTATGCAACTGCATGATGGTTGATGCTACTAGATGTTTAGAGTGTAGAGTCTTCCTAAAATTGGTCACATATACCTCCTGAAGTTCTAGAGTGAAAATCATTCTATAATATTTACTAATGTTTGCAATTATTATTGATTAGCTTAGACACACGATTGTTTCATAAGTGTAAATTATATCTTTTTGATTAGGTATTTGTTTGAAAGATTCAAGAAGCCAATATCCATAGTGTTTTGAGATTTATTTGGTAGTTGTTTGGTTTGAAAAATGGCATTCTTTTGTATTGATCCCTACACTAGAAAAATGTTTACCTTTGTTCAAACCACTAAACATACATTCAACTCATTTTACAATTATATTGCAAAATTAAATAGTCTTACTATGTTTCAAGATTCAATGGTTTCTTACATTATAGGGATCAAGTTTTACATATGTGTAGGTGAAATTTTAAAAATGTTTTTTGTTTGAGTGAAATGGATCTTCCTTTTTTTTCCCTCTCTTTGCAAATGAAAAGCATTGCTTATTTTAACTTGTATATGTAAAAATATTCAACCAACCGAACTAAAATATGACTCCACCCTTTCAATATGATTCTTAAAGGGGAAATTCCAAAGTAGCATCATCTCAAACATTGATGTTTAGTAAAATTTGATCCTTAGAAGGGATTCCAAAGTAGCATCATCTCAAATATTAATGTTTAGTTGATTTTATACAAAAGGTAGTGGTAGGTACTTGATTTTCTACAAGAAACCACTTGTGGAAATTAAGGTGTGTCCACAATCATATTCAATTATGACATATGGTAAAATATAAAGGGATGTCTACAATCATATTCAATTATGACATATGGTAAAATATTAAGGCATGTAACAATCATATTCAATTATGATATTTCATCCTAAAATTTTGCTTTTGAGAGAAAATAAATGCATTGATTATGACATTTTATGGTTGTGCAGAAAATAAATGCATTGTTGACAATGAATGTACCAGTGGCATTCATTGTACACATGGAATAATTACCTTTTTAAACAAGTGTTGCATGGTAGAGTAGTCCCTGCCAGGAAAGTTTGAAAATGTAAAATGGTGTTTATGCTTTCTAATGCAATCTCTTTGCCCACAACACAATGCCTACCTGAACCAACTGCTCCATTTAATGCTACCTTATAGACTTGTCCATTTCCAATAGTAACAGGTCACGGTGGGGAGATAGATAGGTTGGGGTAGAAACATAGAAGATCGTAATTTGAGTGGATGTGATCCCGATAGAACAAATTTCCAAGACTTGAATAATTAATGAGTATGTGCCATGCAATACCAGTGAAAAATTATAGCATTCTGATAACTGGATTATATAGCGAGGTCTTACGGCTTCCCTTTTCACACTTGTTTCAAAATAGGGATACAACAGCCAGCCAGAGAGATAGGTCATGACTCATGTGAACAAGGTCAGGAGCCGACCATGGAGAATCCAAATGCTAACACTACCAAATGTGTTGGTGGAGATCGAGTCCCTTGTTGGGTTCCTTTTTGGCATATGTTTTTACAAAAGTAGCATCTTCGTACCATTAAGTTTGCCACATGTGGCCAAATACGATTGGGCTTTCTTGATTGTGATTTCGTAAATGGGCCAAGAAATCTTAAACCTAAAAGATTATTTTAGATTACAAGAGCTCTTCATGGATGGAATTGAATATACCTTGTGTAGTTGTTTTCAATACTATCTTTATCTTTGTGAACTTATTCTTGCTTCACTCATATCTTTAGATGAACTTATTATTTCTTATATGTTTGTCATGACTTGATTTTGATGCACGAGAGAAGGTAAAGACAATGACACCACTTCCTACAGGTAATCCCGATTCAATCAAAATAAAGTCAACTTCTCAACTTATATTATGGTGGTTATTTATCCCATACTCAAAAATATTTAATAGAGAAAAATAAGTGTTTTTAAATTTCATTAAACCATGTCTCAAAATGAAACCTACTATGCTACAAACTCTTACCAAGTAAGAGAAAACTTGCTCACAAACTCGTAGAGTGATGCAGAAACCCTCACTCTTTTGATTCAACTCATGCCTTACAACACCATTGACTAATTCTACTCATTCCTCATAGTACCATCGATTAAAAATGTTCTTCCATGCGTCTAGAAAACAAACATAATTGAAAGTTGGTTCATTAGCCTTTATTCACTGTGAGTAACACATAGTTCCCTAGTTTCACAGCATAGATATAGTGGTGACATTGATTGCACAGTAGGAAGACCCAAAGCATGAACTTACTGAACTTACAGGGAGGGACATCAAATCTTAATGTGCCATCAAATTTTTTGTATATTATGTGTCTTTTTTTTTTATATCAATACAGTACAGTTGAAATGTTTCTTGTATCACGTGTCTTTGTTTTTTAATCAATACAGTATAGGTTCAGTAAGGGAGAAAAAATAACATATATGAATAAATAACTTGTAAATAGAATGGTAATCATTTTGTTACATTCTTTTCACAAATCATATACAAGTTCCCTTCTATTCACTGGAATTGTCAATGTGCTCAGAAAAAAAATTCCGTCGTGTATGTATCATGAATCAAATAGCCATTAGACAGTGTTAAACATTGCCCGAACAAGCCTTTTATAAAATGCAATCATTTGTGAAAGGTTTACGGTACAGTAGGTTACATGATTAGTGCCTTGCTCTCACCAGGAATTGTTTCTCATTTCTCGTATCTAGAAGTACTTAAGGATTGAATTGTTCAATGTAACTTTCATGAGTGATTGAATTGTACTTAAGGATTGTAGCAATTGTACTAGGAGGCCTAGATAACATATCAGCAACTTTATTATGAATGCCCTTTTTATATCTGATGACCAAATGAAATTGTTGTAAAAACTACATCCATCTAAAATGACTCGATTGTTGTAGCTTAGTTTGTGATTGTAGATACTGTAATGGTTTATGATTAGTATGTATTATTGTTTCTTTTATCATTAAGTAATGTTTCCACTTTTTAACACTTTGTACTAGAGCATATGATTATTTATCATAGGTTGGATAGTTAATTATTATTGTAGTGAAGGTCTCATAATGATAGCATATGGGTTTTTTGTGTTGCATCAACACTACACCCATGGCAGAGTCACTTGCATTGGTTTCAATTTCAAAATACTAATGGAGATCTGGAAATGCCAGAACAAGATCTGTACTAATATTTACTTTCAAAGTATCGAAATCCTTATGTTGGCTTCCTCCCCACTAGAATCCTCTTTTCACACTTGTCAATGCATGTAAAGGTGTTGCAATCAGATAGAAGTTTGCAATAAACTTCCTCCAATATTGTGTTTCCCCCATGAAGCTTCTTACTTTAGTTACATTTGTAGGCTTTGGCCAATTTACAATGACCTCAACTTTAGAGGGATCAATCTTAAGCTCTCCACCCCCTATAATGTAACCCAAATATACAAGAGATGTTTTTCCAAATTCACATTTTGACAACTTTACAAAAATTTTCTCTCTTTGCAACACTGAAAGTATCTGCCTAACATGATGGACATGTTCTTCCCTGGTTCTACTGAAAATAAAAATATCATCTAAGTAGACTATTACAAACTCATCAATGAATGGCCTAAATACATCATTCATAACCCACATAAAAGTAGCAGGTGCATTAGTAAGCCCAAATGGCATCACTAACCATTCAAACAATCCATGTTTTGTTTTAAAATTAGTTTTCCATATATCCTGTTCAACAACCCTGATCTTATGGTAACCACTTCTTAAGTCTAACTTAGTAAAATAAGCAACATGTTTCAATTGATCTAATAAATCATCAATGTGAGGAAAAGGGTAATGATTTTTTACCGTGATCTTGTTCAAGGCTCGAAAATCCATGCACATGTGCCATGTGTCATATTTCTTTGGCACTAGGATGATAGGTGACCCACATGGAGAAGCACTTGGTCTGATGACCCACTATTCAACCATCTATTGTACTTGTTTCTTTATCTCTGGATTTTCCAAAACTGACAACCTATACATTCCAATGTTAGAAAGAGGAACATCTTCTTGCAACTGTATCTCATGTTCAACTTGTCTCTTTGGAGGTAATCCTTTCGGGACTTGAAATATCTCATCATAGTCAGAAAAAATTCTAACTAAATCATATTTCAATTTTGTATCACAATCTTTGAAAGTATCAATTTCGACAGTTTCTTTAGCTTTTACAACCATTAGTAAATATCTCTTACTGACATTTACAATTCTCTCCATTTTCCCTGACTTGATTAGTGATAGATTCAATTTCTTCTGATGAGCCCTTACAATATATTATTTTCTATATTTAGTTAATTCATACTTAGTTTCTTCATGATAGAATATTGCTTTTCTATCATACAAATATGGACTCCCAAGTACAATACCACATATATCTAGTGGAACCACATCCAACTCAACCTCATCTATAAATTGTGAATTGATAGCAAAATTTAGGACACATTGTTTATTCACTTGCAATTGATTATGATTATGAATCCATCCTAAAGGATATGGTTTCTTATGAGGTTTAGTGATTAATCCCAACTTTTTAACAATTGTCTCTGATATCAAATTTACTTGTGAGCCACTATCAAATAGAGTATCAATTTTTGTATGTTTGGAAATTACTCTTATGTGAAACAGTTCTATTTGTTTGACCTCATCAACTTCATTAACAACTTTTAAAGACTGAATTGAAGAACTTGTACTAGCTTCATAATTTTTGCCTTTGATTCCCGTGACTGTGACCTTGGTCTCATCTCCCGAATCTGACCCCAAATCTGCTTGAGATATTGCAGTAGTCTCTGGCTTCTCTTTATTCCCAAATTTTGTTGGTTTCAACTATGGGTGAAGGATCCAAAAACGATCCTCACAATGGCCTTCTTTCTTACAATGAGTGCATGTAAGTTTATCCTTCTTCATTGTATTAGTTTTCTTCCCTTTGAACTTCTCTTTACCCTTGCCTTTGAATTTTCCTTCAGTAGGTTTAAATGGTTTTACAAAATCAACATTTACATTCTTGCCTCTAGATTCAAGATGAGTCGCTTTCACACACACCTCATCTAAACTAGTTGGATTAAACATAAGAATGGTATGTCGCAAATAACTATGCAAACCACCTATATACTTAATTAATGTCTCTTGAGTATCCAATGGTATTCCCAACAATAAATCTCTTTTTCGAAACTCATGTGTATAACTTTGAACAATTTGTCCTTTTAACTGTCTAAAGTTCTGCCATGACATAATAGCTTGTTGGAAGCTAAAGGATAAATTTGCTTTCGTAAAGAGGATGTAAAATCAAGCCATGAAGAGAGAGTCTTACCAAACTTCTTAAGATCATGTTTTGTCCTACTTTCCCACCACAAAAGGGTGGTTCCTCCCATCTTGAGACTAGCAAGATGGATCATAGTCTCCTCATCTATGATTTTTTGTATTCTGCAATACACTTCAATTTGTCTTATCCAATTATCTAACTTTTCTTCATTTAGTTCTCCATCATACAAAGGAAACTCAAACTTAACATCAATTTTTAACAAAGGCATATTAGACTTATGCTTATGTGTTTTTTTTTGTATGGTAGATGTTGTAGAATGAGAACTAGCATTTGAAGTAGAACTTGAAGAAGAAGTAGAAGATGGTGGTGAAGGTGGTGTAGGAGGAGGCTTTGAAGATTATCCTTTCCCTTCACTTTTACCCTTCATTAAAATTTCTCCCAAAACTGGTTTCTTTCTCTCCAAAAAATCATCATATAACACTTTGACCATTTCTGACATGGAGAAAAATGCATCTTCAAGCTTCTTGGTTCGTGGAGAAAGTTCTCCTTCTGAAGCCATTCTTTTCTTCCTCAACAATCATTCTATCTTTGGAATGAATTCAGCCAATGATCCTTCTCCTCTCTGAGATTTGGATCTTGTGAGAATCCAATCCTGCACTTGTTAAACCTTCCAAAACAACCAAAATCTCTGATACCAAAATACTTGATCCAAAAATGGAAGGAATTATTAACAAATTGACATTAATAAGGTGCTCATGAATGATTAAAGAGTTCAGCCATTAATAACCATGCTACAAATAAGAGAAGTGAACAAAAATAAGAATGATACAAGACAACAAGAACTTGGTAACAGAGTTCACCAACATGTGGCTACATCTTCGGGCTTGCTTCCAAGTGGAGGACCTCTTTATTGATCTTCAAATTCTAAAGTTCTCTTTACAATGGCTCCTTATTATTAAAAACATGCTTATGATCTATTGTACAATACCTCCTTGTGCAGATGCACACATGCCTCAACAAACTCCTCTCAAAACATGACAAAATGCCCCTCAAAACATAAGAAATGGGCCAAAAAATCCAAGTCTTCTTTACATTCCCTGCATACCAAGTACCATCTCAAGCTCATAAAGCTTGGTTTATATAGTTTTTTTTTCTCAGTTGGGGAAGCCTAACTTCCCACAAATATATGGCCTCTTTTTGGGATCAAATCCCCCTCCAAATGGCCAAGAAATCTCCAAAAACGCCCAATCTGGGCCAAACTATAGGCAAAATACCCACCTGTGTAACAAAAATAAAAAATAACCCCCTAGGGATGGGGGCCCGCTCTAGAATATGGTCACATGCATAATAATGTGGCCAAGCACTAGCCCAAAGTGTTGTGCCCTGGCCCTTAGTCTACATACATTGGTCACATGGAATAAACACATAGTACCACGCCCTATCCGCACGCCCAACAGTCTGGTCACTTCCCCCGTTTGCATGCACCCAAGGTGTCGGAGGTTAAGCCTTGGTCTAACGACCCCTGCACCTTTTGTTACAAATTTAGCAGAGCTCCTGTCATTTTAGTTGTGGTCATATCTAACAAGAAACCTGTGGGTTGGGGCTTAGCCCCAGCCCCCTTCTGCCTCCACTCAATTATACATTGCACTTTATATATATTAATGCGGCGTTGTATAAACAAGTACGACCTTTGGTGCTATGGCATCCAGACCCTTCCATAAGAAATTAACTCTACCAATAGGTCATGGGGTCAAATCTTATGAGCTCCAAAACATTTTAACCAACCATCAAATGATAGGGTGCCACATGGTAGCCCACATCTAGGCCACGTGGCACCTCTTCATTTTCCCATAAAAAATGTGCCACTTGTCAGAAAGAGATTGGATCATTGTCAACTACCCAGTCAACCTGTTGTTGTGATGTCACATGTCTCAATGCTATGTCATGATGAAATCATCATTGACTTTTTGTGTGTTGACTTTTTACCTGTTTGGGAAAATGATCAGAGTTGGATAACTCTCGCATATAGTGTTCGTTTGAGAAAGTAAATATATGGTCAAAATCAGCACGACGAGATGCTCGCAATGGAATTGGTTTCATCCAATTTCGAGAAATTTCATTTTTGATCATTTTCTAGACCTGGGGAGCCTCCTAGAACAACAGGACACTTTGGCATCGAAAAGACAGCGGCAGTGCTTCAAAAACATTTCTACTGGCCAAAACTTCGATAGGATGTCAGCAAGTATATCAGGTCTTGCACCACCTATGCTATTTCCAAACCGACCACTAAGAAACAGGTCATGTACACCCCTCTTCCTACTCCTGACAAGTCGTGGGAATCCATCTCAATGGACTACATGTCAGGCCTCCCCACCAAGAGGGGAAATGACTGTGTTTTTGTGGTTGTTGATCTCTTTTCCAAGATGGCGATTATGGTCGCATGTAATAAGAACATCACTGCAGAGGCCCCTGCCAAGATCTTCTTTGAACACATATGGGTACACTTTGGGATCCCACAAACCATTGTCTCAGATCGGGACAGTCGATTCCTCAACACATTCTAGTTGAGCCTCTGGTCACTACTAGATACCAAGCTCACCAAATCCACTGTCTTCCACTGCCAGACAGATGGCCAAACTGATATTGTCAATCGGTTGATCATACATATCCTATGCATGTACAATTACAAGCACCCTCGCACATGGGATGAGATTCTTCCCTATATCCAACATAGCTACAACCGAGCCTTGCATATCTCAACTAGCCATAGCCCCTTTTAGGTGGGGTTGGGATTCCAACCATTGGGCCCTATGGATGTTGCACTACCCCTGACGAACACCTCGACCGATTCGTCTCTTGCTTAGCCAAAAGATGACAAAGCCACCTGGTTCATTGAGAGGATCCATCACATCCTCCAATAGGTTTAGGATATTTTACAGAAGTCCAATTCCAAGTACAAGCAGCGCCATGATCAACACTAGGTGCCACATAAGTTTCAGGTGGGCGACAAAGTTTGGTTGCACTTGCAGAAAGAACGCCTTATAGGGCCCCATTAGAATCTTCACCCACTTCAGTATGGGCCATAAACCATCACCAAGGCTGTGGGTGATAATAATTTTGCGCTCAACATTCCCCATTTCCTTGGCCTGCACCCATTCTTCAACGTGGCTCTCCTTCGTCCATATTTCCCACCATTATTGGACACCTCAGAGATAGCAGAGAAGTTGACACCAACTGAGCTCAACCATGACTACATGCAATAGTAATCCAATGATCATATTGTGAACACACATATCAAGGGCACCTGACAGCAAAGAATCCAACTTTATCGAGTTGTCAGAATAGGGCAGCTCCTGCACCAAGGCAAGTGGCTCACCTAGGGCCAAATTCAACAGAAATTTCCTCATCTAATGGGAGAACTCAACGCAATGGATACCATTGCTTCCTAAGGGGGGAGGATTGATCCAGATGGATTTCGATGGCCTCCCACCTATTCCAACTGGTTCATTTTGGCAGTTTTTTTCCTAGTTTTTGGTTCCCTGACTTGTGAGGCCATTTTGAGGCCCTAAAAAACATTTTTAGGGATCGCCATAGTCAAAAATTTCCTTTGATAGATTGCAGCAAAATATGTAGTGCTCAGATAGACTTTTCCAATGGGATATCATGCACCTAAAATGAAGATTGTATGCAAAATTTACAACCCCGGGAAGTTGATGTACTAACTTACCCAAATGGAGCCCACGTGAATTTTGGTGCTTCATCTCCCAGGGTTAGGTTTTTGGATTTCTAGGGTTTTTTGCATTCTTGTTTATTGTAAAAAGGCCTTCAGAGCCTCATTGTAATCATCTTCTTGTGAAAGAGTGAAATTGTCACATATCTTCTCAGAGATAAGCCGCCACCATTCCAACAAGCTTGTTTTCCGCTACATTTTACAGTTTCATCTTATTTCCTTATTGAATAGAAAACCAGTTTTATGGTATCTCTGTTATTCTATGTTAAGCATATTTTAATAATCTGTATTCATTTTGTTCTGCTCATAAAATCTGGATCAGGTTTGGACTTTCTTCTTGGTACGCTAGCTCTAGAGAGTGGTATGCTACCTTGGTTGGCTATTGGGTCTAGGGTTTGCTTCCAGAATCATTCTCTCTATCAAGGTTAAGGTGCTCGGGGGTGGCTTCGACCTATGGTTAGGTGAAAATATTGCTATATTTCCTATGGTGAAACGAGCACACCTATTATTTCTAATAGGTTATGGGCCCACACTATCCTTGGACAGTCTAACCGCTGGAAGATAGATTGGGAGGATTTGCTCAGTTATAGTTGCAGTTGCAGTCAAAGTTTGGTTGCAGCAATGAAACCCTAACCCTATTTTTAAGGAACCTTAAGTGAAGTGATTGACCTAATTTCTAGATAGCCTAGTGCACCCTAGCCTAGCGTACCTCATGGTACTCTCATCAAGCTAAGATGTCAAGTTTGAGTTTTTGGTCAAATTCAAAGGTTGACCAAGTCAAAGTCAAAGGTTGACCAAGTAAAAATAGTCATGACTTACTCTATGAAGTCAGAAAACAAGGTAGAAGGGGCTTATAACTTTAGAGCATGGAAGACAAGGATTGATCTCATCCTTGCAAAGAATAAAGTGTTGGATATTGTGAAAGGAAAGATCGTGGAACCACAGTTTGAAGAAGGAAAAGAGAAGGAACCTCAGAACGTTGCAGTTATGGAGAAGTTCAAGGACAATGACATCAATTCCATGAGTATCATAGTGGAATCTGTAAAATACCACTTTATATCCTATATCTCTCATCTTGACTCATCTAAGAAAATGTATGATTCCCTAACTAACCTCTTCTCAGGCAGAAACATTGGATAAGTAATGAGTATGAATAATAAGCTCTGTGACATTAAAATGAATGATGATGACAGCATAACATCGTACTTGGTAAGAATCTCTTAGTTAATATATCAACTACAAGCTATTGAAGAAATCATTTCAAAAAAGGAACTAGTAAATATAGTACTCAATGGCCTTCCCAAGACATGGGATGCATTTGTCGCAAGCATGAACACAAGAAAGGAGTATCCCACATTTGAAGAAATTTGGACTCGCTATGCACAATAAGAATCAAAGATTAGCGCAAAAGAGAAATTCCAAAGGAAAAATGATGATCAATCCTACACAACAAAGTTCAAGAAATTCAAGAATAAGAAGAAGTTTGACTCAAGGACAAAACCAAATCAAGAGAAGGATATGTCAAAAATACAATGCTTCAACTGTCAAAAATATGGTCACTACAAGAATCATTGTCCTGAGTTAAAGAAAAGGAAGGAAACACACAAAGCACCAGTTGTCGAAGAAAAGGAACCCTCAAAGAAAGTCAAACAAGATGAAGCAGATTTCTTCTTCTAGTCAAGGTAACATTATTCTTTTGTAACATAGTCCTTGTACATACCATGTTTACATAGTTCATGTATATCTATTTCCTATAAGATAAGATGATCAGTGAAACAACACCTATGGAAAAATAACAAGATAATGATTATTATTACGATGATTACAAGTCAAGAAATACACATGAAAAGATGAAGTACATTGACAATCCTTGGTAACAATTCATGTGAAAGCTATTATATAAGTAACAACTGCCAAATAAGCCGAAATCAGAATCAAACTTAGAAGTCAAAACAAAAAGAAGTCAACAATCAAGAGGAAATTAGAAAAATACTCGTGACACTTTGCAGAATGCAATAAGGATGCAAACGGAAGCATGGACTCTCTTAGATGGAGGGAGATGATTACAAAATTCCAAAAGAAGAGCATGCATTCACGCATAAATCAAGGATTAGGAGGGAGCTAATCCTAAATAATATGATCCATTAAGGATTATGAAGTATCTTTCCATGTTCCCATTGATAATAGCAGCCATGATAAGCAACATGTGTTCAGTTTGACTCTAGAAGAAGTCTTCTTCGAAAAGAAGCCTTAAAGTATCCTTGGTTGTCCATCTACATCCATGATCCTATGATGATAGGAAGAAGTCGGAATCTTCAGGGCATGGAATCTATAGAAGACTCCATGGACCCAAAAGCTAAAGAGGAACATGAGGAAGAACATGAATATTCCAAGAAAGAAAGAAAAGTCAGAGAAACCAGTTATTATACGAAGAATCATAAGACTACCAACTTGGTTTGAACCCACTAGAAGAAATCAAACAAAAGAAATGGAAGTTATGATAAAGAACAGTTTATGTAAGAAAATGTGAAAAAGACTTATGAATGGAAGCATTGTGAGATTTAGAGGTTCTTCCAGAAGGAGGGAGAAAAACTATAATGACAACTCACCAATATCCATGGATTGGAATTTACATGTAAAAGATTGTTCTTCCCAATAAAGCAAGTGAGAAATACATTTATACAAAAAAGACACCCATGTATGCATATATAAGAAGACCTTGTATGGATTCAAACAACCTTATGCAGAGTATCTCATATACAGCAGAAGCGTGGTGAAAAAATTTTTATAACAGAGATAGTGTATCATAATAGCTACTTAGAAGTCTGGGGTGATGGATTGCTAATCCATGGAAAACTCTCATGA
>CBVK0100138604.1:0-18275 GCA_900067695.1 Picea abies | reverse complement strand
TCAACATTGAAAATTTAAAATAACTTGGTCATGATTGAAAGGTATGACCAAGTTACTATTATTGCATGGGGCTTTTTATTTCAATTCTTTTTTCCCCTCTTTTCTTTTCTTTTCTTTTCTTCTTTTCTTTTTCTTTTTGCAAAGTGAAAAATAAATTTCCAATAAGAACACTAGATATAGATAATATCAATAATATCCAATTCATAAGTCGATTCCCATATTTTATGGGGTGATAACACATCTGAGTAGATTTCGTCACCAAGAATAAAAGGAGATGACCAATCTCTTCCACATTAATATTAAGGTCAATAAGAGAAACATATATGTTATGTTCGACTCTAGTTCATAGGATATTATCATAGCAACAGATCTAGTCAACAAGCTTGGATCAGAGGTTCACAATCATTCTGGCTCCTATCCATTGGGTTGGGTAAATAAGGATGTAGAGATAAAGGTAATGAAATAGTGTAAGATTAATTTTGTTGTAAGTGTTGATTTTATTGATAAAGTGGAATTGGGTATAGTACCCCTTGATGTATGTGGAGCAATGTTTGGAATCCCCTACATGTATATGAAGGATGTGATCTTCATGTGGATGTCCAACCAGTACCGACTAATTATGGGAATTCATACATCATTAACGTGCATAAAGGTAAGTCAAACATTCTAGTGGTAAGTGCCAGCAAGTCCAAGAAGTTGATTAGTTCTAGTAAGAAATATTTTTTGTTTTTATTACGAGAAAATCAATCTGATGATGAGACAATGAGAGTGAAGATATTCCTGGAAGGGTGCACTAAAGAATAGAAACATCAGTTGGAGGATTTTTTACATGCATACATAGGAGTGTTCCAGGAGCCTAAGGGAATACCACCCAAGAGGGATGTGGAGCAATAAATATAGTTATTTTCAGACTCCATTGTATAATATTAGGCTATATAGAGAGTTTTTTCTAGAAGAAAATAGAGTGAAGAAGCATTTGTAGCAGGTTTTGGACCAGGGTTTGATTCGACCAATAACCTCACCTTGTGGTTCACCCATCATAATTGTACCCAAGAAGGATGGGACTTGGAGAATGTGTATTGATTACAAGGCATTATACAAGATTAACCTAAAGAATCAATACCCTTTGACAAGGATCGATGATCTGTTGGACCAACTGCAACATGCCATGTACTTCACTAAGATGGATTTGAAATCCAAATATCACCAGGTACAAGTCAAAGAAGAAGATACCTGGAAGACCTCCTTCAAGACAAGGAAAGGATTTTGTGAGTGGTTGGTTATCCCATTCAGTTTATGCAAAGAACCCTCTACATTTATGAGATTAATGAATGATTTTTTACACCCTTATATATATATATTAATTTTTTATTGTTTATGTGGATAATATATTGGTTCATATCACTACCTAGGAGGAGAACATCTCACATCTTATGCAGGTGTTATAGAAATTGAAAAAATACCATCTACTGGCCAATCTCAGGAAATTCGAGTTTTCTCAGCAGTATTTGGTGTATTTGGGGTATGTGATTGACGGATGGGAGATCAACATAGATCCTATAAATATGGAGGCCATCATGAAACACATGTCACTGAGGTTATGCGTTTTTTTGGGGAAACACAATACTTGTGGAAGTTCATAGCTTCATTTTTAGTGGTAGTTTCACCACTCCACACCATGACAACCAATTGTAAGAGTTTATAGTGGGGGGAGAATCAACATAAATCATTTGATGAGATGAAAAGAAATATCATTCAAGAACTAGTTCTTTCACTACCAAACTTGCAGAATCCATTAAAAGTGGATATATATTCAAATGGGTATGCCATGGGAGAAATATTATTGTAGGGAGGAAGGCTCATATGATATCATTCTAAATTAATTCATGGGGAAGTTCAAATACCCTACCTATGACAAGGATCTCTATGTCTTGTTACAAGATGCAAAAAAGTGGAAGCACTATATAATGGGAAAGAATACCATCATTCACATAGATCAACAACCACTACAATATTTGCAGGCCCAGAGTAAACTACAACAAATCAGGCATTACAATTGGATGGGTTTCTTATAACAATTTCATTTGGTTATAAATTATAAGAAGCGTATAAAAATAATTTGGCATACACGCTTTCACAACCACCCACATCCAAGATTATATTTTTGGGAATTTTGATGCACATGGATCCTTTTACCCATGATGCATATAAAGAGGCATACATAGAAGATGATGACTTCAAGGATGTGTTTCAATAGATACAGCTCCAAATTCATATAGAATAAGGTCATGGAAAGGCTGACTATCATTTCTTGAATGGTTTACTCTACAATATTTACAAGCTTTGTGTTCTTGAAGGTGAATGATTGTAGCTTAACAAAGAGGCTCACACCTCCAAGGTTTTAGGACATTTTGGTGTTGGGAAGACAATTGCCAAATTACATAGGTATGTGTACTATCCCAAAATTAAAGAAGATTTAGCACCGTATATTATAGGATGTATACTTTTTTGTACCAACAAACCCAGTAACATGAAGAAAGGTCTATGCCATCCCTCACCTATACCCACTCAAGAATGGGAAATCATTTCCATGGATTTTGTGGGAGGTTTACCAACTGTTGATGTTAGTAGTAGCATCAGATCACATGACACATGTACTTTCATATTGGCATGCATCTAGCATGCGGCATTCATCAAAGAATATTCTAGTCTTGAGTTTACTATAGTTAAAAGCAATTAATTAAAGAAAAAATGTATTTATTAGTGAATTGAGTTATTTAAAGGACATGATTAGCATGCATCATGTAATCTAAATCTTAAGTGGGTGTGATAATTAATTTCAACCATAGATCACTTTGGATATTATAAATAGATTGTAACTCATGATTAAAAGCAAGGCTACGGTGAAGGAGGAAGACACTCAAAGACACTTCTGTGTGATACACTTGTGAGAGATTTGTGTTGAGGGATTCAACACAGTAGGGAATTCGAGAGGAATTCAGTTTGGTGAGAGACCACAATTGAGAATAACAAAGAAAGACTTTTATTAGTGTGAGGAGTGTAGGAGTAAAAAAATACTTTTTCTTTTGTGAGTAGTGTAGGAGAAAAGAAGGACTTTTTCTTTCACTAGAGTGAGGAGAGGTCACAAGTTGGGTGAAGATATTTCATCCAAGTGTTGATTAGATAGTTGTATCACAAAGGAGCATGATTCAATAAATTGGATAGGTGGAGAAGAACTTCCATCTATAGGTCATACAGGTCAAGAAGGAGAGTGAGAAAGGGAAATCATAGGTGGGTTTCAAAGGACAGAGAACAAAGGAAATCATAGCACCATACAAAAGTGGTTGTATGGGATTTCCATACATGTACATGGTTCACCGTGTAGAAAATCAATTATATACACAATTTAGTAGAAGCCGAATCGTGTATTCTTCAGGAAACATGTTGGTATAAGTTCGTACAACAACATACTAGGTGTTAGGTTTTTTTGCATAATTCTCTCAATGGTCCATTTTCCCTATTACGAGAGCCCTGATTTGACCTTAATAAAAGAATCATTGGAATGGTTTTCCCTCCGGGTTTTTTTCCAAGGGTTTATACCCAAAAATCTTTGTGTTCTTATGTGCTTCGTTTGGTTTCCATGTTTATGTTTCCATTGCATGTTTAGTTGATTACTCATGTGTTCTTTTAGTAGATAAAGTGATTTTATTTGAGATGAATGTTGGGTGTTGAGTAGAGTAGTAAACAATAAACATGGTATTAATATATACCAAGGGTTGAATCCTTTCTAGAAAAACTCAACATGGTATTAGAGAAGGTTTCTCTGCGAGGAAACTAGGTGAACACGACATATCTATAAGATGTGAGTGACTAGGGAAGATATCAAGTTCAAGTATAGGGTTATAGGAGAAGATCTATTGGATCAAGAGTGTTGGTGTGGGTTCTTGAAGGACTAATCATAGATCCATAATAGATATTAGCATATCTATAAACCAACATGCATAAATTGAAGGACCGATTTCTAGGAAACAATAGTACAAAGGAAATTTAAAAAGGGTGGTTTGTTGATCAATCATATGAGGTTGGGAAATCACCAAGGAGATCTCAGATAGGTGGAGAAGGACTTCCATCTATATATATGAGCCACATGGGAGAACATAGGAGAAGAGAAGGACCTTTTCTCACGTTCTTGTGTCATCTACTTAGGAACATATATTGACGTTTTCTCAATTACTTGAGCCACGAAGGATAGTGACTCAAAGGGATCTCAGATGGGTGAATAAGGATGTTTATCCAGATATCGTACTTATTGGATTTAGTGACTGGCAGATAGAGTGAAGAAAGAATTTTTCTCAATAAGATCTTAGAAAGGGGTGAAGAAGGAGTTTCACCTAGAGAACAAATCAGTCCAAAGGAGAAGAGAAGTTGTAGGAGGAGCCACAATAATTCCATGATAAGTAGATAGATATGGTAGTAAGGAAGTATCTAGGAAGAAGAGGATTTGCAGGTGCATGATCATACAACAACAATAGAGGTGTTGAGTTGCAGGTCTTGGCTATTTCTTAGTGGATAGAAGACACACACAAAATGAGTGAGTAATATCTCATTGAGTGAATCAAGAAAGTATTTCATTCAAGTGTGTAGGGGTATGGTTTGAGGAAAGGAGAAAAGGGGAAACAAGGGAGATAACATTCAACCAGTAAGATCGAAGGACTAATCTTGAGGTTTGTAGAGCTTGGCTATTTGTTTATTTGTACTCCTCAAGAGAACCATTATCCCAGTATGAGAGCCTATAAAGGGATCTAAGGGGATCTTGGATCATGGATATATGTTAGTGGTAGAGAACATGGAGTAGGTAGCTCCAACAATTCAGTGTCTCATAGGGAGTCAGCCTTCAGGTTCAGGTTGGAAGGAGAAAACTTCCAAGTTTGTGAAGAAGAAGTCATGGTAAGAGATGGCCATGTAGGATGCTCAGGAGCAAGAGACTTATAAGAGCATGTTTATAGGTAGTGAGTCTTCGAAGATATGTTAGACCATCATGGCAGGGATATATTTTGTGCCAAAGGGAGTAGGAAATTAGGTATATTGAAGAGTAGGCATGGTAGTGTATCTGATACTGAATATTGAGCCAACTCTAGGTGGGAGAAGTACCTTTCTCCCTAAGAGGGAGTGTTGATGTTAGTAGTAGAATTGGACAGGTACTTCTACATTGGCATGTGTCTATCATGTGGAACTCGTCAAAGAATATTATATCTCAACCATATATCACTTTGGATATTAGAAGTAGATTATAACTCATGAATATACAAGAAAGGTTGGGGTGAAGGAGGTAGACACTTGAAGACACTTGTGTGAGATACACTTGTGATAGACTTGTGTTGAGGGAGTAGACACATTCGAGAATTTGAGAGGAAGTCACTTTGGTGAGAGACCAAGGTTGAGGATAAAAAAGAAGGAATTTTCTAGTGTGAGGAGTGTAGGAGAAAAGAAGGACTTTTGCTTATGTGAGGAGTGTAGGATAAAAGAATGAATTTTTCTTACACTATACTGAGGAGATCTGATAGGTTGAGTGAAGATATTTCATCCAAGTGTTGATAAGAGGGTTGGATCACAAAAGACCATGATTCAATATCTTGGATAGGTGGATAAGGACTTCCATATAGAGGTCATACAGGTCAAGAAGGAGAGTGAGAAAGGGAAACCATAGGTGGGTTTCAAAGGACATATACCAGAGGAAGAAAAGCATCATACAAAATTGGTCCTATGGGCTTTCCATACACATATGCGGTTCACAATGTAGACAGTCACATATATGTGTGATTCAACAGAAAGAGAATCATTTATTCCTCGAGAAACATGTTGGTACATGGACGTAAAACAACATAGGAGGTGCCAAGTTTGTTTGTTGCATGTAATTCTCTCAGTGGGTCATTTTCCCTATTACGGGAGCCCTAATTTGACCTTATTAAAGCATCATTGGACTGGTTTTCCTTCCAGTTTTTTTCCCAATGGTTTATACCCAAAAATATTGGTGTTCTTATGTGTTTGATTTGGTTTCCTTGTTTATGTTTCCACTGCCTGTTTAGTTAATTACTCAGCTGTTCTTTTAGTTAATTGTCAAGTTTTGAGTAGAGTGGTAAAATATCAACATGGTATTAGTGCATATGAAAGGTTGAATATGCTCTGGAAAATTTCAACACCAATAACTAGGAAGTGACATGACTATTTATTTGTGGTAGTTGATAGGTTCAACAAAATGTGCATTAACATTCCTTGTAAAGAGACCATCAAGGGATAGGAGGCAACAAGATTATTCTTTGAAAATGTCTTGGTGCACTTTGGGATACCAAGGAGCATCATCTCAGATAGGGATACTAGATTTCTCAGTGCATTTTTTACTATATTGTGGGAGAATATGGAAACTAAGTTGAAGAGGTCTACAACATTCCATCCACAGACCGATGGGAAAACAGAAGTAGTCAACATGAATTTGGCACAGATTTTGAGGGGTTACAATCAGAATCATTTGAAGACCTGGGATGAAAATATGATCTATATACAACACTCTTATAATAGAGAAGTTCACACTTTGGCTGGTAAGTCACCTTTCGAAACTTACTTTGGATATTTTTCACCTTCAGCCTTAGATATTTCATATGGAAAAAGAGAAGGAGTGAGGGAGGACCTCACGGGAGATGCATTAAAAGAAGAAAAAAATGTTCAGAAGATCAGGTAGATCCATTTGCAAGTACAAGAGGCACTGAATAAGTTATAGGAAAAGTACAAGGCTAGACATGGCCATCATAGAATAGAGATAATATTTAGATCGAGAGATATATTCTGGTTATATATGAATAAGGAAAGGCTATAGGGCCCTGGTAATAAAATCAAGGCTCTGTGGTATGGTCCTTTTGAGGTATTGGAAAAGGTGGGAGATAATTCCTGTAGACTTAGTCTATCCCCATACATGCACATTTAATCAGTAGTGAATGTGGTAAATCTCAAAATCTATGAGCCTTCCATGTTGGACCAGGAGGAGGAGCAAGTCCTAGCTTCAATAGAGGACTTAGAACCAGATGCTCAGGTAGAGTTAGAAGAGGACACATATTTGCAAAAGTGGTCCAGAATTGCAAGATAGGGGCAACGTGACCTTTGGAAGATTGGTTTGAAAGGACAACTTCTAATCAATGAAAAGTGATACTCCACGGAAAAGGTAGAGGAAATATTTCCTCACCTCATTCAATAAATATTTTGGGGACCAAACCCATCCCTAAATTGGGAGGTATGATTCATATTGGATCATTATATTATTTTTCATCTATCTCGATTCTTTCAGAGTGGAAAAAATTGGAGGAATCAATTTGCAAGTTCATTTTAGTGGCAAGTCCCATTTTGGAAAATTGGGGTGCAAAACCTTTTGGAGCCATGCTGAGGCATTCAAAACATATTTTTTGGTTTTTGTGTCTAAAATTGGTGCCCACACTCTTGTCAGTGTTCAACACTCTAATACCTTTCCAATGATTCAAATTGTTTATCAATTGGAGTTCGTATGCAAATGTTATGCCTCCCACAAGTTTACCTATCATGTTGACCACCATGGTACGACAAGATTCCATGTCATCCACCATTACTCATGCATATTGGGCTAGCCATGTATGTGAATATTCTAGAATGTCCAAAACATAATCACAATTGAGGGTTGAGGAAATAAAAAACCTACCCTGGCTATCGAGTTATGTTAAATACTAGACTGTAGTATTCTGTATATGAAATAGTATGCAAAACATAAATATTTTAGCATAGAAATGCCAGAGAAATAATACTATAACCATAACAATACTAGAATAATAATAGAAAGAGAACCTTGATTAATGATAGCAATGTTCACTTACCTCTTCGAGGGTAAAACCTCTAATAGAGCAGATCTCTATTACAATAATATCCAAGACAAGATTTCTCATACCATCTACTCCTATTTATATTAAATCTATCTATCCAAAAGAACAATCTAGAGGAAGATCCTTATAGAAGTAGAAGGCTCTATTAGGTATTCTTACATTTGACTTATTCTTCCTTATTGCTAGGCCTTATTAATATTGGCCTTTATTACATGGAATTATATTGTTCTACCTATGTGAGGGGTTAGGGAGGTTAGGTCCCTAACAGAGGCCACTTGGAGGAGAAGGGGTTCCACTCTTTTTCATTGTATCTTGCTCCATAACTGAGCGAAACATTGAGAGTGGTATTATGTGAGCATAATAGAGGAGGAGATATTTGGTAGCAACCATATAGCCCATAGGTCAAAGGAAACTCCACATAGAGTGCCTCTTTATTTGTACTTGCATCATTTCTATAGCAAAGAAAAGAGAGCAAAGCAACATCACCTTCTAGCTGGGTTTTCTCTCATATTGGGGTTTCCCAGGTCATATCTTCTGTTTATTTGTGTATGGTGTGACTGTATTTTATTGTTCTCTATTTTCCACATTTTATCTATTTCATGCATAAGAAGAAAAAACCAGTAACTAAATATTCTAGAAATATAAAGGAAAAATAACCTTAATAATAAATATTTTAATTATTATTGAATCAATTTACAAATCAATCATGATAATTTTCCATATCTTAATTATGAAAATTAAATGTTAAAATAAGGAAAATATATCAAGAACAATTAATACTCATAACTCATATGGAGATGGAGAATATACATGGAGAGTAATTAACACTATTAGCTCATTTTATAGCCTTGGACAATGTGAGAACTCTCAACATTTAGAAGGATGAGGCAAAGTCTTCTGTATTTGGTACTTAATTCCTAACATGTGTTTTAATTTTTTATTTTATTTTGTCCATAAGCATGGCTATGAATTGAAAATTACACATTCAAAATTAATAATTAAAAATCATTATTAATTTTATTTTAATAAGGTTTACACATTAAAATCTAAGTTGAAATTTATTACAATGTTGATATTATATATTATTTATTTATTATAATCGTTGCATATTTAAATCTCCATGGTTAATTGAATTGTAAGAAGTCTAATATCTAATTGTACAAATTACTGAAGTTATGGATGGGTACTGTCGTATTTGAGTTGTGGATGGTAGTGGCTAATCATTAATCTCATTCCCAACTTTATATTAGAAAACAACCAGACACAAGGAAGCACAATGGTATTGCATCAACTACCTTATGAAATAATACAAAATCATACAAATCACCGACGTTACGAATGGGTACCGCTATATTTTAGTTATGGATGATAGTGGCTAATCATTAAGCCCATTCCCAACATTATATTGCAAAAAAAATAGACACCACATAGAAGTAGGTAGTTTTTTTATTACATCATCAACAGGTTCACTGCAAAGTAAAGGGCTAGACTCAAAGAGCCAGTGAAGCTCGTTACCAAATAGGAACCATTTTTTTATTGTAGTACAAGATTGAATGGTATTTTCTTTATTATATTTCCACCAAAAGCATCTGGGTCATTCTAATATTTTCTCTATTTTTCATTTATCCAACTCCCCTTGGTGCGTGCTTGGGCACCCAAAGTGTGGAGCCTCAGTGACCTTTCATTCAACTTTCGATTGGTTGGGCACTCATGCTATAGAGCTCCCATAATCCAACTCTTCCATTTTTAGTGAGGGTGCCCATGGTCACCATGGGACGTCCACCCATCTCACCACTTTAATCATCACCCTCCATCGCAAGTCAAGTGATGGCAAGTTGTCTTTGGCATGACAATGCCTGAAGATCCAACTGGCCTATAAAGGGGTTAGGCACCCTCTAGATTGCCCAACTCGTTGTCTTGAATCATGGAAGGAGTGTGCACACTCAATGAAATTTGTGGGTCATTACACCCTCCCCCACTCAAATTCCTTGTTGGCTCAACAATCCCAACATGCTTATTTTGTTGTAATCACCACTGGTGTTCATCTACGCATCAACCTACCATCCAAAACTACACGTCATGTCCACACTGATTTGGGAAAAGTTTCAACCTTGTCCTCAATGTTGCACATCGATGTTATGTATTAAAATGACTGTCAAATTCTCCCAAGTGTTGAACCCTGCATGACCTTCATTGTTTCCATAATCCAATCCAAGTTCATGCTTCCACACAGAGCTAGCTCCCACATCTTAGACTAGCCGGGTGATCAGTTTGACCGTCACATCCATTCTGCGAGTATGTACTTCCCCATGTTCTCAAATTGTTTATGTCCACAATTCGTGTCTCTCGTTCCAATCCTCAAGCTCAAGACAAATTTCATCACCCTTTCCCAAAGTTCTCTAAGTATTTAACTCAGCTTCACAACTGCTATCAATTTACTCAACTGTTGCCTTTGTTTCTGCTACGACACCCTTTCCACCAAGACACCATGGTGACACTGCCTACTTCCTGGGTAGCACACCCACCTTCCAATATCAACAGACTAAGTTTCTCGAAGGCCACCACCAAGGCTTCGGATGAACGATGTATATGATCTGTGTCCTGTGTGTAAGCACCTTAGGACCTGATCCAAAATGGATCTAGGAAGGCCAAAATTTCAAAGTTCTTGGAATTAGACGAAACCAACACCATCACGTAGGGCTCATCATGTTGATTCTGATAGTATGTTTTTTTCCAAAAATGGACACCATATGGTAAAGTTATGGTGATCTGAAATTTTTTCCAAACAAACAAAAAAAGTCAAAGTCAACAGTCAAAGGCTAAACTATTGACATCAATAGTATGTCATCATGAAATGGAAGATGACATCAACATTACCTCATGATGATGTTATCATGCTGACATGGCAGCACCAAGAGGTCATGTGTCAGGCAGATTTGGTGTTTTCAAGGCTGAGTTGGCACGGTACGGATTCAACACATGGACCGTATGAATGGTGATGTGGAAGTCCATACGATGATGTGGAAGGATGAGGTCATGACATGTGGTAGGGTACAGGGGACATGTGGAAATGACATGATAGGATTTGGGCATGACATGTGGCATATGATGTTGACTATGCACACGAGTTGGTAGGGTGACTGTGTTGTTGATTGTGCACTGACTGTGTGTACTGTGGTGAATCACAGGGTGACACATGGCCCAATCACAGGGAATGATCTGAAAATGATAAAGGCTTGTATTCTTGAAAATATTTGCAAGTTTTAATTCAAGTGTTCTTATGCAAATGGATCAATTTTGAAAAACACAAATTTTTATAGAAATTACACATTCAAGATGCAAATAATAAGCAACAAATAACAGTGAATAGAAAACACATAACACAACAAATGGTAAAGGAGTTCACCCCTCTCTTGGGATATGTCTCCTGGTCCAGCTTCCAATGGATCTTTTATATTATTTTCTCAAATTTCTAAAATATGTTCTTTACAATGCTCAAAATGCCAAATAGATGGCTCCAATGGCTTCAAAATGTCCAAAAACCCCTAGCTGGGATTTTTCGGCACCTGACTTGGCCAAAACTTGAAGAAGATAGGCTTCCTAGAAGTTCCCCTTCAAACTTGTTGTCTCTGGATAGCCAAAATGCACCTCTGTGTGTCCAACCTATCTCATGAGCTCATTCCCATGTGAAAACCTAGCACCATGCGCATAACAAAAAACCATGCAAACTATAGGACAGTTAGGGAACCTAGCCCCTAACCACCAAACCATGGACATATGGGTCATATGACCACACACACACACAAAAGGGGCCAAGTTTTAAAACTATGGTAACGTGCCAAGTGTCTAGGCATGTGGGTGGTGGTTATATGGTAAACAACATGTGATCAGGGGCCAGGGCTTAGCCCCGGCCTGGACCATGCCCAACCGTTACACATTGCAAATTTAAATAATTTTAAAAACATATACATATTAAGAAACAATGGTGGGTGCACCAATTGGGTGGCCCTTCCCAAATCTCTTCCCCTGCTCGAAGGTCATGGGGTTGAGTCTTTCCGACTACACAAGTCTTATCCAATGCCCCAGTGACATGTGGCGGCCCTTCCTTAGGCCACGTGTCACCAATCCATTCACCACAAAATGCCACATGTCAAGAAATGATTTGACCGTCTAACTGCCAACTTTCCACCAACTCATCCCTGCCATGTTGATGTACGGCCCTGCCATGTCATTGTACAACCCTGCCACGTCAGCATCCGTATGGACTGTACAGTCAACAATTTTTTTTTTTTGCATGTTTGATGATTTGAACAGAACGTGATATCTCACTCATCTGACGTCTTTTTGAACCCAAATGAGTTGCGTTGGGTTCGTGACAATGAGGCCTATGCACCTGTTCGATTTGAAGCAATTCCAAGAGCTTTGAATTTTGAGCAAAATTTGATCCCCTGGATCACACCTCCCCATTGGAAAGCTTTTGGACCTCCAAAAGTCTACTTTCAGTCTATCTAAAGATGAGGGTATAGTTACCTCACCTTTCCAACCTCACTCCACTTGGCTTTGATTGGATGTGTGCCTTTAAGACCAATTCGAAGATATTCCACATTTCCTCGTGTTGAATTTCTCATTCTCCTATCAAGGATTGTGTCTCCATGCAGTTCTGTAAGATATTCTGGGGAGAAATCATCTATAGAAGGAATCTAAACATGTTCTCCTTGATCATCAATCAAAGGAGGCTCATACAATTTCAAATTCTCAACATTAACAACTGCATACATTTGCATATAAGGAGGTAAATCCAAATGGAAGGCATTGTTACCAATCTTGTCAAGAATCTTGAAAGGACCATATCTAATTGGTTTCAGTTTTTTACCTTCCCCTTTAAGCCTCTCTTTATTAATGTAAATCCAAACTTCATCTCCAACATGGAAACTATGATCAACATGATGCTTGTCATGTCTTGTCTTGTACTTGGATTGACTCTTTTCGAACTGTTCTTGCACCATTTGATGTATCGACTGAATTTGTTCAATGAACTTTTCTACCCTATCAATGTCATATTGACCATCAATAGCAATATCCTTCCCATTGATAAAAACTAAAGGAGATTTGAGCAAATAGCCAAAACATGCTTCAAATGGCGATGTTTGAGTTGAAGAGTGCTTAGCCCGGCTGTAAGCATGTCGATTGTAGTGTAAATTCTCATCCCAAAGTTTAGGATGCTTGCTGCAATAACCACGAATAAGATGCACCATTGTTCTATTGACCACTTATGTCTGACCATCCATTTGTGGATGAAAAGCTGTGCTCTTTTTCAGTTTGGTGTCCATGAGTACCCAAACATTCTAAAATAACATTTGTGTCATTTTCTCAGTTGTAACCTACTTCTTACAAGGCATCAAAATACACATTTTTCTAAATCGATCAACCACAACATAAAGATAATCATGATTTCTTTTAGACATAGGTAGACCTCCTATAAAGTCCATAGAAATACTTTCCCAAGGACGAGAAGGAACCGGAAGTGGAGTATACAAACCCAACTTTCTGTTGCTAGGTTTGCTTGTGGCACATAATGAACATCCTCAAACATATCTTGAAACACTTTCATTCATTTTAGGCCAATAGCAGTACCTTTGCAAATTAGCCACCATCTTGCCTACACCAAAGTGACCAGCAATAAGAGAAGAATGGGATTCTCTTATTATGTTGATTCTTTCACCCTGTGGAATACATAGCTTGCCAAGATGATACAAAATATTATCATGCACATGGTAATCCAATTCCTCAACATGGTTAGAATGACACAAAGTTTCATACACTTCTTTAAAATCAACATATAAAGCATATTGCTCAACATAGCTCTCATGCATGATAGGACTATGTTTAAGAATAATTGAAGCACTAATAATAGGCCTTGAAAGCATATCAGAAACTTTGTTATAAATTCCCTTCTTATACCTTATGGCCAAGTGGAATTGTTGTAGAAAACCCATCCATCTGAAGTGCCTTTCTTGTTGCAACCTTGTTTGTGATTGTAAGTATCACAATGGTTGATGATCTGTGTGCACAATGGTTTCTTTCTCCAACAAATAATGTTTCCATTTTTTCACACTTTGCACCAATGCATACAACTCGTTATCATAAGTAGGATAGTTAATCATGACACCATTAAAAGTTTCAGAATTAAAACAAATGGGCTTACCATGTTGTAACAAGACTGCTCCCATTGCATAATTGCTTGCATCAGTTTGGATTTCAAAAGGTTGCCTCAAATTCGGAAGTGCAAGAACTAGGGATGAACTAATTCTCTCCTGCAAAGTGTCAAAAGTCTTTTGTTGCTTGCCTCCCCATTGAAAAACTTGCTTGACGCTTGTCACTGCATGTAATGGAGCTGCAATTGAAGAAAAGTTAGAAATAAACTTTCTCCAATATTGGGCTACTCCCAAAAAAATTCTTACCTATGTCACATTGTTGGGCTTGGGCCATTCCAATATGACTTTGACCTTGGAGGGATCAATTTCCAATTCGCCTCCACCAACAATATGCCCCAAATAGATAAGTGAAGTTTTTCCAAACTCACATTTGGACATATTCAAAAACAACTTTTCTTTTCTCAAAACATCTAAAACTTGCTTTACATGCTTAACATGCTCTTCATGAGTTTTGCTAAAAATCAAAATGTCATCCAAGTAGACAATAACACAATCATCAAGAAAAGGCCTTAATACATCATTCATAACTCATGAAAGTAGCAGGAGCATTGCAAAGTCCAAAAGGCATTACCATCGACTCAAACAAACCTTGCTTTGTTTTGAAAGTTGTCTTCCATGTGTCTCCTTCGGCAATCCTCATATGATGATATCCGCTTCTCAAATCCAACTTAGTAAAATACTTAGCATCTTTCAATTGATCAAGCAAATCATCAATTCTAGGAAGAGGATAGCGATTCTTTACCGTAATCTTGTTCAAGGCCCTGAAATCCACACACATATGCCATGTACCATTTTTCTTTGGCACTAACACAATTGGAGATCCACATGGCGAAGTACTTGGCATGATGACCCCTTTGTCAAGAAACTCTTGGATTTGTTTTTTTATTTCAGCATTCTCCATGAATGACATCCTGTACATACCAATGTTTGGAAGAGGACAATCTTGCTGCAATTGTATTTCATGTTGGATACCCCTTCTTGGAGGTAATCCCTTTGGTTCCTGAAACATCTCATCATATTGATTAACAACCTCATATAGCTCAGATTTCAACTTTGCATCACAACCTTGAAAAACTTCATTTTCAACATTATCTTTGGGTTTAATCATCAAAAGAACAAAATTATTACTAGCATTGACTAATCTCTTCATTTGTCCCGCATTAACAAGTGACAAATTCATCTTCTTTGAATGTTCTCTAACAATGTACTCAACTCCATTTTTAAACAAGTGATACTTATTCTCATGATGATGAAAATGGCTCTTCTATCATATAAATATGGGCTTCCCAACACAATACCACAGATACCACAAGGAATAACATAAAGCTCTACCTCATCTATAAAATTTGCAGTGATGGAAAACCTAAGTTTACACCTTCTTGTCACCTGCAATTTAGCATTATCACATATCCAACCGAGAGGGTATGGTTTAGGATGTGGAAAAGTTTCCAATTTTAATTTCTTGATAGTGTCCTCAGATATAAGGTTGGCTTGAGATCCAGTATCAAAAAGAGTATCTATCTTGGTATGCTTTGAAACAACCCTTATATGAAAAAGTTCTATTCTTTCTTTTTCTTGTCAAGTTTCATTGAGATTACTATTACTTGAAGAACTTGCAATAGAACCCTTACCTTGATAACCCATGGTTGTAATCTTTGTTTCATCACCCAAATCGGAACCTAAATCATGTTGTATGGTTGCATCAGTCCTTGACTTCCCTTTGTTGCCAAAATTTTTGGGTCTTCTTTCAGGATGAAGTTTCCAACAATGATCTTCATCATGGCCATCTTTTGAACAATGTTTGCATGTAAATTTTTCTCCCTCTTTCTTAACAACAACATTCTTTTTTCCATTTCCCTTGACCTTCCTCTTTCCTTTGTCTCCATGACTGAAAGGATTCTTGCTACCCTCATAAGTTTCATTCCTTCCTATGGCTTCCAAATGAGTTGCCTGAACACAAACTTCATCTAGATTTAAAGGGTTAAACATGAGTATTGTATGTCTCAAGTAACTATGTAAAGCTCCAATGTATTTGAGTAACGTTTCTTGAGAAGACAAATCTAATCAAAAAACCAAATCTCTTCTCCTAAATTCTTGAGTAAATCTTTGCACATTTTTTCCTTTAGCTTGTCTAAAATTTTGCCAATCCATAGTAGCTTTTTGCATATATGCCAATGGGTAAAATTGTTTTTTAATTGCAACAATAAAATCATTCCAAGAGGTTAAAATTTTACCATGTTTCTTCATGTCCTCTTGAGTCTTGGCTTCCCACCAAATGAGTGCTGCACTATCCAATCTTAAAGAAGCAAGCTGAATCTTGGTTTCATCATCTTGAATTTTTTGTATCCTACAATACACCTCAATCTGACGAATCCAGTTATCTAATTTCTCAGCATTTACCTCTCCATTGTACATTGGCAATTCAAATTTAATATCAATATTTAACAAAGGAATTTGTGGAGGAGTTTTACCATGTCCCTTTGGAGAATTTGGAAGAGGTTGTGAAATGGTAGAAGAAGAGGAATATGGAGGTGAGGGAGGTGGAGTAGCACCATTCCCTCCATTTCCATTTCGAGTTTTATCACCACTGTCTCCCTTCTTCTTTGAAGGGTTGGAGCCTTCACCTTACAACCTTGTATTCCTTTCTTCCATCAAAACTTTCATCATTTCTCTCATTTCCTTGAAAGACTTTCTGAGATCTTCATCTTCTGTAGGAATATTTTCATGACTCTCTTCATGAGCCATACTTGGTGAATGCCTCCTTGAAGCTTGAGGAGATGATACAATTTTTCTTCTTGAAGGATGAGAACTTGGCTCTACAAGTTGACCTTATCCTCTTGTGAGTTTCAACCTTGTGATCATCAGAAAACAAAACACTTGCAAATAATCAAGCCTTCAAAAACCTATGCTCTAATACCAACTTGATCTGAAAATGATAAAGGCTTGTATTCTTGAAAATATTTGCAAGTTTTAATTCAAGTGTTCTTATGAAAATGGATCTATTTTTCAAAACACAATTTTTTATAGAAATTACACATTCAAGATGAAGATAATAAGCAACAAATAACAGTGAACAAAAAACACATAACACAACAAATGATAAAGGAGTTCACCCCTCTCTTGGGCTACATCTTCTGGTCCAGCTTCCAATGGATTTTTTATATTATTTTCTCAAAGTGATAAAATATGTAATTTTCAATGCTCAAAATGCAAAATATATGGCTTCAATGGCTTCAGAACATCCAAAAACCCCTAGCTAGGCTTTTGCAACACTTGATTTAGCCAAAAATTGAAGAAGATAGGCTTCCTGGAAGTTCCCCTTCAAACTTGTTGTNACTTGTTGTCTCTGGATCGCCAAAATGCACCTCTGTGTGTCCAACCTAGCTCATGTGCTCATTCTCATGCTAAAACCTAACACTAGGTGCATAACCAAAAACTATGCAAACTGTAGGATGGTTAGGGAACCTAGCCCCTAACTGCCAAAACTTGGACATATGGATCATATGACTACACGTGCACACAAAAGGGGCCAAGTTTTAAAACTATGGTAACGTGCCAAGTGTCCAGGGGCATGGGCTCTGAATTCATTTGAAAAAATGTACACTGGTGGTGGTTATATGGTAAACAACATGTGACCAGGGGCCGGGGCTTAGCCCCGACCCGAACCATGCCCAACCGTTACACATTGCAATTCAAATAATTTTAAAAACATATACATATTAAGAAACAATGGTGGGCGCGCCGGTTGGGCGACCCTTCCCAAAGCTCTTACCCTACCTGGAGGTCGTGGGGTTGATCCCTGCTGACTACACAAGTTTTATCCAATGCCCTGGTGACACGTGGTGGCCCTTGTTTGGGCCACGTGTCACCAATCCATTTGCAACAAAATGCCATGTGTCAAGAAATGATTCGACCATCCAACTGCCAACTATCTGCCAACTCAGTCCTGCCACGTCGACGTAAGGCCCTGCCACATCATCGTATGACCCTGCCACGTCAGTATCCATATGGACTGTACAGACTATACATTCAACAATTTTTTTTTTGCCTGTTGGACGATTTGAACAGAACGCAATATCTCACTCATTTGAAGTTTGTTTGAACCCGAACGAGTTGCATTAGGTTCGTGATTATGAGGCCTATGCACCTGTTCGATTTGAAG
>CBVK0100138596.1:0-11074 GCA_900067695.1 Picea abies | reverse complement strand
AAGGGGCACACTTCCTGGGGTGGGACAGGCATGTGGGGAATGAGGGACTGTAGGATGTTAGTTTGAGTTGGCACCTGTGATAGAGTCTTTCCTATTGTTCATGATCCATTAGCCTGGTTAGGAACCCCTTGCCTGGGTGGAGTTTAGCCCCAGTTCGAGGGTGACCCACTGCTAAGAGTGATGAAAAGTGTGGTCTAAGGCTGGGAGGTTCGTGGAAGGACTCCATAGAGTTGGTGATATTCTTACCAAGATAAGTGCCAATTGTGTGATACATTTACATGTTGCATTATCATTTACGTGTTTAATTTTATGGGTTTATCCTATGTGTGGTTATAACTATATGTATATTTATGGGTATTTCCTATATATGCTACATGTATATGTCTACTTTTATTTCAGTATGAATCCATGCATTGACAATATGTATTTGTCTGTTTACATTTTGTATATATAAATTTCTGTAAGAGTTCCATGTGTATATGTTTTTAATTGCATACAGTTCAAAAAATATACATGGCATAGCTTAGTTGAATGTTGGGTATGTTACAGTATGTTGAGCATAGAGCAAAAGGGTTTTTTGGAGTAGCATGGCTCAGCCTGGGTGGTCGGGGATGTTCCAATTTTACTTAGTTGAGGTAAGAGGACAAGACACTCCTTGAGTATCCAAAGTTCTGATAGCTTGTGTGTCAACATTTTGAGAAGATGAGATTGGGGTGGAAGAAGTGTGGGGACGGTCATATTTTCCCTTGGCAGTGTAAGATTTATTCCTGGTATTCATTACTATAAGATATTCTAGTTCAAACCAATATAAAACAATGATCGTGGTATCGGGCCTTTTTTCCAAAGATCTTATCTCTAGAATTTCGCTTAACTTCACAATTACTCTCCTCATGATTTTCTTCATAGAAGTTACACCCACTGCTAGCCATGATGGCCTTTGCCTGAAAAGTTTTTTAATAAGTATTCCTAAAAGGTGCTAAGGAAGAAGAATAATCCCCATGGGAAGAGGAAGAGGAATTTCCTTTTCATTCATAGGCTATCATCCTATTATTCATATCTTGCACGAGTTGTTGGAGGGCAGACATGTCTGTTTTCTTGACCAAGTCTCCCTTAGAGAGACCCGTTATTTCGAGTTTCTCTTCATACTCTAGGAAATCCTGAAGGGAGACACTAATATTGTCAGTAGCCTTCTCTTCAAGTCTATTACGATAAGAGGAAGGTAATGGATTACAATAATGCATGAAAGAAACATGATTTTGAGGACGGATTAGTTTGGGGATTTGATTATATAATTTGGTGAAGCGAAGGTTAAAATATTTAATGGTTTCACCATCCTTATAGGTAATATTATTGTATTCCCTTAATTGCTTAGTTGGACTCTTGGGATTTCCATAAGTGTACTTGAACCAATAAACCAATTATTCCCAAGTGGAAAGGATTTTTGGAGGGAGGTAAAAAAAAACTGTTGCATCTTTCCCTTCGAGGGAGTTGACAAATAAATGCATGCAAGTTTCATTATCGTTTTCCCATATGTTATGAAAATCATTAGAAAGTGCTACTAGGTGTTCATTTGTAGTAATTGTACCATTTCCAGAGAACCTAGGAAAATGATCCTTGAATTTTGGTAATGGGTGAGTGGTTGCTACGAGATTCAAGGGAGAAGATATGTGCCATGGGGTGGTTGTACCATCTTCCTCAAATTGGAAAAGTCCATATTTATTTATGACTTTAGAAGGATTGGTAGTGAATTGAATAGGAACTTGATGATTGTAGATACTACCAATTACTTATGAAGTAGAAGGTTGTAAGGAGGAGGGGCCTTCGATGCCACTACCACTACCCACATATGTCATGTTGAAAGTGATAGGTATGGATGATAAAGATGAATTGGAAGAATCGGATAAGGTTCTCCTAAGAGCACTTGTTTTTGTTGATAAGACAATTTTCCTCCTTCCTATTACATAAATATGGGTATCTTCAGGGGACAACCATCTTCTCCTTAAAGAAATTTGAGGATTAGAGGGCATGGAATGAAAGCCCAAAGAGGTAGGAAAAGGGAAGTCACTATTGATTCCTGGGTTACCTTTGCTTGGCTTCCCAATGTTCACAAATATTTATGTCCCTTTAAACTACTTTCGAAGAGCGTTCAAGTACAACATGAGTACTAGCAGTTTCTAAAATACTATTTAATAAATTCAATACAATGATGGTTTGGACATCAAGACCATTTCCAATATTGGGTTGTCTTGTAACAGGTATTGTCATGGAAAAAATCAGTCAAGGAATATTTAGATAAAACATAAAAATTTAAAGATAATCATGAATACAATCAACTAGAGAGATGTGGAAGATCTCCCCAGTATGGTTGCCAAATAAATGTTGAGGAAAATGTATAGAAAATCTTACTCAAACATTTTCAGATCTTGCCTGGATAAGACAAGATAGTTGGGAATGTCACCCAGGGTTTATAGCCTCAAAGACAATCACTTAATCCATAAGTATTAAGTACAAAGGATCAAGGTTGAATTTTATGTGTTATGCATAACAATGCAAAAGAAGTAAACTTAAACAAAGTTACATGAATATGTACATAAATTATACAAATGTATACATGTATATCAATGCAAAAGAATGAACTAGTTCATTAAAACACATATGTGAGACTGAAACAGTAATCTAATTTTTCATTTATTTCATTATGAGATACAAAATTGAGTTCTCTCTACAAACCCCTACGAGGGTAGGGACCTGAGATACAAAATTGAGTTCTCTCTACAAACCCCTACGAGGGTAGGGACCAAAATCAAATTTAGAAGCCTTTGATGGGCACCATACAAAAATACTCTGACAATCAAGAAGAAAACATAAGCTAAAGATATGGATCAGCTTGCCACAAAATGTTGTCACTTGACTTTGCAAGATATTCTTTATCAGTCATGAAACTCAATTCATGTGCAAACAAAAATACATAGTCTACCAAAGATAAATCATACACCTCTACAACAAGCTGTTGAAATATGTGATTCGGTTTTTGAATCATGTTGCCTTCAATATGACCCAATTTTCATCAAGAGGATTAAGCTTTCTAGTAAACTTAGAATGAATGAAAGTTAAAAATATCTCACTAGTATAGAACAAACCTTATGGTTGTAGTTCTCCTTCTAATCTCTCCTCCTTTTGTCTCTTCTTCTCATTGCGTTTTTACTCCTCCTCCATAAGTTAGGGTAGTTCAACTACCTTTCTTTAGTTAAGTTAAATAAGGGTCTTAAATAATAACTAAATAGGTGGGACCCCTTATGACTCCCAATTATTTCCTTTTATATTATATTGATTTCATTCTAAGATACAAAGCTAAATTCTCTTTACAAACCCCTTCGAGGATAGGGAACAAAGTCAAATTTTATCCTTCCTATCTCTTTGTTGACCAATAATGAGTAGGTTTTATTGTCATCTTTCCTAAGGAAAAATAAATTTCTTTAATTCGGTCCTAGGAAACATCGCCAAAAGAATGTCATAACCCTTGAGATTTTTCCATAGAGGAAACTATGTTAAGGCATCCATAAGATTGATTGATTTTTTTAAATAGATCTGTCCTAAAATAGAATTTTTTTGTTGTTGATTTAGGCGTGTATCTTAATCTTTAAATATTTAAATATTTAGGATTAGAAGGAAAATCATTTTATATTCCAAAAAAATAAAACTTTAAAAAATGAAAGAAGAATGTAGAGAAAACAAATTGAAAATTAAAGTAATGTACCTTCTTATAAATATTACTTAAATTTCAGGAAGAAGAAGTGATGCTTTTTTATGTATCTTTAAACCGGAATATAGTTTGAACACAAAGAATACTTCTTTTTAATTCAAAAATGAATATTGAAATATAAGAACATCTCTTCTTTTATACTCACAATATATGTGAAGAAATATGAAACTTCTAATGATACCTTTGCAGTTTTATGATGGTAGTTGTTGTGCTAAGTCATCATAGTCATGGAAGTATATACATCTAAGAATAAATTAAGAGAATGGAAATAACACAAAGAGATAAAGATCACATAATTTGAAACATAAAAGTTAGAGTCTTCAAAAACGTGTAAGCTTATCTCATTCTTGAGGCCACTAATAAAACGTTCTCGCAAAAAAACATCGGACATGCCCTTCGTGTGGAAATACAAACACTCAAAAGAAACTATAAGATCTTCCACTATGCCACATTATTTGAACTTTGTCAAATGTCCCAAATGGTGGGTGTGAGTGTCAAAGCATTCATAAAGTTCTGCAACAAATTGTGTCCAAGACACAACCTTTGGCGAGCATTTTTTCTCCATTACCACCATTGGCAACATTCCAGATCTATATTGATAACACCATACCTTATTTTGGGGAAATCATTAGTAATGTTGTACAAAGATAAATAATGTTCCATTTTAGTTATTGAGTCTCCATCAAATTTTTTCACCTCCACGCAAGGGCGACGCAGGTGTCGCTGAAAATTGTGGGGAGCAAAAGGGGTGGACTAGGAAGATTTAGGAACATCGGGGTTATATGGTGTGGAAGAAGAGAAAGGCTCTGAGGTGGGCTTAAACAAGGAGGTCAAATTGTTCAGTGCATCCTAACATTGTTGACATGTGGCAGTCAATTGAGTGATGGTTATGGGAAGTGATTCCACTGGAGTAAGTCGGGAGTTGATGTTACCAATTTGGACATGATGGAAGAAATAATGGTGCCAACATAATCCAAACTTTTTTTTCTACTACTGTGGATTTATACTCCGATATGAATACTTCGGGCCAAATGTTTAACAGGAAAACATTTGTAGGAATTCCGCAACCAAAATGTAGAAGGTACAGTTGCACAATAATAGATTTGGTTTTTTCTGTTTCTGTTTTTGTACCAAAGGTATGGGTATTCAGGGTTTCTATTCAAAAGGGTTTTCCCTGTGCTATATCTCTCTCATATATGTGCAGGGTCCAATAGTAGTACTTATTCCAATATCTCAGGGCACCCACTAAGGAGTCTAGACTGTGCCTTTAGCGGTACTACCCAACTTCCCAGGTACTAGAGATTATCTTATCAATTGTTGTTCTTCATGGAAATATAGTAGTCACGTGACCAATTGGTTTATCTACAGAGGGCTTCAAGATATCTCGGTCGATCCGTATACAAGTGTTTTGTGATGCAATACTACTCGAAGGGGTACCAGCATGGGTTACAAGGGTGGACACTAATGTGTTCTTAAGTACCACTTGTATTTTTTGCGTGTGTACTTCCCTGACCGCATGCACTGAATGACAGATCTTTGTATATTTAAAATGTTGGAATATGTCTCTACCTTGAAAAAAAATATAACCCACAATTTCCTACCAAGGAAAGTGCTCGAATAGCACTTGTAAGGTATCAAATCTATTATTATAGCATGGAACAAAAATATTGCATAGAGTAGCAGTGGAACAACACTAGATGAAACCTCTAGCAGAGCAACGCTCTATTACAATAATTCTTGAGACAAAACATCTCATAACCTCTACTCCTATTCATAGTAAATCTATCTCTCCAAAAGAACAATGTAAAGGAAGATCCTTCTAGAAGGTGAAGCTTCTATTAGGTCTTATTACATTTGACTTATTCTTCCTTACTTCTAGGCCTTATTAATATTTGACTTTATTACTTGGAAATATATTATTCTATCTAAGTGAAGGGTTAGGGAGGTTAGGTCCCTAACAGAAACAATGAACTAGAATATATACATATTGGTGGACTGTGTTCTTTTGAACTCACTAGATGATGCATGCCATAATATATAAATTGGTGCATTTTGAGTCATATAAACCGATGCGCATTGATTATAATAACGCATCGATGCTAACTATTTTGAAAACACACCATTCTATAAAGATTTAAGGTAGAATAATATTTATCTTCTATACAGTGCCCATGTTTAAAATATATATGTATGGGTGCCATAAGTTTATTATACTTATCATGGTTTAGAAATTGAAAGAGAATGGATGCTATGCAAATGACGAAGAAAAGATAAATCCAACACTTGTAAAGTCAAAATAATAAAATTCTATGTTATGAATGACCTAAGATAGAATTCATTAACTATGACCCAACCTAAAATGGTTCAAAAAATTATTACCTCATATTGGTAAGACATCCAATGCATTTCTAAGTTCCACATTAATGAGCATTGCTTCATATCAATAAGCTCACTAAATAATAATAATACTTTAGTGGACTAGCAACAACAATTTAGCTGAAAACTCAAAGAAATTACATAACTTTGATAAACTATAACACACAACATCTAGGTGATTCTATTTTCGAGTACACTTTATCAAGCTAGTGCATAAATGCAATATGCTACTATTTATACCATGTTAGCAACAAGACTAGTTTACAATCTTTGAAATCTTCTATTAGGCATGGATAAGTTAACCATGTCTCCGCCTTAGATTACATTTGAATAAAATTGCATTGAATCACATCCATCAATCGAAAATCTTAGTGGTGTTACTGTGGAGGCTTCAACATGGATCAAACTATTATATGTAAGATGTCATATGACCATTGTGATGTTGTTTTTCCAGATTGTCTTGTACATTCTATATGTTTCACATATGAATGTGATAGTCACTCGATAATGTGTGCAACCCTCAAGGAAGTGCACCCATCAATGATACATTGAAGCTTGACTAAAAATGTAGTATCAATAAATTTAAGATATCTACCTAGATTTCTTTACAAATTTGAGGTTTTTCCCAAAGGTGTGTCAATTCTCATTTTGGTCCTCTATGCTCTCTAGGAAAGAAATTAATCATTTTAGAGAGTTTTTAATTCTTATATATATTTATATATGTCATGTAATACTTTATTAATAGGATTTTTTTGAAAAAATTACCTTTTTTTCGCCCAATGCAATTTAATTTGAGACTCTACTCTTAACAGAAATAACATAAGTCCTTGTGGGACCATTTGGTCAACATAAATTTCAATTTTGTTAAAACTATTAAAAAATAATACCTGTTACTCAAACCTACTAATTGCTAAATGGCAACCCTAAGAATTACTTCATAAACTAATATAATAATAAATTGCAGTACTAATATACTTAATATTACTGGACAGATTAACCAGGCCGAAACTCTTCTTTACAGAATAAATAATCCCAGAAAGAATTATTTGAATGATCTGGCATGTCTTCCAAACCATTATAAAGGAAAACACTTAAATATAAATCAGATTACAAGAAAGCCTTAAAGTAATTGCAATTCACATTATTCTAATAGCAGGCTAATTATTTTAACATATCTGGAATTATTTGATAGCTGAGCTAATAAATGAATCTTAAACCATGTTGCAAGAGCAAAGAAAACATACACTGATTTAAGAAAGGACCACAACATGCTAGTGCATCAAATTACACTGAACTGACATGCAATGAGTAAAATAGAAATATGGTGATATTCCAGTAGCTCATACATACCAGCAATGTACTCAGGTTATGTAAGTATTTATTTTCTCCAATATACTTAGATAATGAAAATATTGGAAAAAGCTTCATAAATTCAATATTGAATACCTCTAAAAACTACTGAATCCAAATATGGTAACAGAAAAAAGAAAAACTTAAACAAAATATTATCAAGTGTAACATTTCAACTGTAACCAAAAAAATATAGTCCTATAGTTGTGCAAACTTATGAATTAGGGAGTTTGATAAATGGTTTCTAAAACCACATCTATTTCCTTTGCAAATTGGTTTTCAAATACTAAGTTGGTTTTCATGGGCTTGAGAGAAACAATAAATATCATTTTCCATAACCAAAGACAAATGATAAAAGGACACTTGGTAAATGACAAAGGAATAATTTATGAAGGAATTTATTTATAGTACTAAAGGATCTATGGGTGATATGTTATTTTTAATTACCATCAACTAATATAACTCTAATAAACAATTGTGGATTTGAAGCTTGTGGAAGTTCAACCATCACAATTCAAGTCCCAACAACCATATTCATCATATAAGAGTCTCAATTTTCACAAATCAAGGTTGGTTGAAGAATTTGGCAATGGGATGTTTTCCTCCTATATTCCTTGGTAAAGATGGAGTAATTATCATGCTAACCTTAACCTTAACTAGCCTGGTCCACTCTCAATTTTGTTTTAATAAAGTAGTTACCAAAATCAAGAAACAATTGAAAATGGATGATTATAAAAGGAATAAATGAAGACAATATAAAGGATCCACATTTCTATGTGAAAAGACAAAGTCTTGTAGTGTTGTAGGTTGATAAAAGAACTAAGCATGTATTGAAAATATTTGTACATAACTTAAGCTACAATGTAAATCTTGGAACAATATTTCCTATTAAAAATATTCACTATAGTTCTATGTTTGTGTCAATTTACACAAAATAAATTAATGTGTAAATGTTTCTTGAAATAATTTAGAGTAGTATGTGGTATTTATTACCTTGCTACTCTTTATCAAATATAGTTTAGATTTTGAAATATAAAATGTCTTTTTGAATTTAATCATTACCTCTAAATTTTTATGTTCATTTTGTTAAAGCCTAATTCATTTTTTCTAAGTTAGAAGTGTAGTAAAGAGTGCACACCTCTTTGATACTCATTTGACAATATGATATATTTAGTGTCAACCACTATATGAAATCTGTGAGTTCTTTTGACATTTTCACCTTTATTAATTCATGTCTATTAGACAAGACAATGGTGTTCAAAGATTTAAGGAAATTGCATTTTTATCTATGATAAAATTTCTTTAAACAAAACATTTTAGTTTCACTAGTTTTAAAAGAAAATATTTCCAATTTTTCTACTAGATTCTTTCATAATACGATTAAATCAAGGAGGTAAATAAGCCTTGAGTGGATTATTTGCATTGTTCCCTAGTTAGGAAGATATTTAGGGAAACATCCTAATGTTTCCCATTCTTGGCTAATTCCCTTTTCATATCTCCTCTTTGTGTTTCATGAGTTTGGTGTTTTTTTTTTTGGAATTTTTCTAAACTATTTCCCTTTTATTTATTTTATTTTATTTTATTTAGTTATTTTAATCTTTATTTCTTTTCTTTCTTTCTTTTTTTATATATTTCTTATGAGTTTATTTATTTTATTTTTAATTTGATTTTCCTTATGTCTTTTTTGTTTTTATTACTATTTCTTAGGCTTTTTTCTTCCTTAGCCTTTTAAAAATATTTCATTATTCTCTATCATTCTTATTTCTTATTAATATTAATATTAATATTTTTAATTTTTAGTTTGGTATTCTTTTGTATTCATGTTTTAGATGTTTTAGATAGTACTAATTTTAATATCAAAATATTTCAAACTTGTTTATTACAATGTTATTTACTATTAAAATATTTTAAATTTACTTTTTTTAGTTAATTTTTTTTTTTTTAATTTAGTTGTATTAACATTAAAATAATTATAAAGTAAAGGAAATGAAAATGTAATAAAATAGAGATATTATTGATAACTTCAACAAGTAAAAGGGGTAGCGAGAATGAACCCTAACTTGAAGAAGGAGGCGACAGACCTTTGTAGGGTCGAGATGGACCAACAACAGCACATGGAGAAGGATCCCAAAACAGAAACGTAGCCAGTCTCTGCAGATGTAGTCTCCATCATGATTCCAGCACCAAGATGGATGAAACAGTTCATCTCGTTGAGAAGGTTAGCGGTTGGCATAGAGTAAACCCTAACGCGAGAACAAACGAGAAAGTGGTTGGTTATGCAACCCCTTCCAGAAGGAGGGTTTATGAAGGGGACATCGAGAGACACCTCCGTGGCCCTTTTTAAATCTCTTCTTTCACCCCAACGGGTGGAAGAGGAACTTCGATGGACGGTCGCAACCGAGGAGGGAGGCTCCAACTCGTTCTCTGGTGAGAGAGAACCAACGATTTGGGCCCAGATCAATGTTGAGAATAGACTCTGGGTGCAGCAACTGCTAAAACCTAGCTGCAGTCGCTACCTTGATCTAAAGTTTGAAAGCCATTCAACTAGCAAAGAGCTCATGGATCTTCGGCTCTTGGGGGATTCTCCACCTTCGCTCTAGTATAGGAATCGAGTTAAGAGTAATGCAAGAGCGAGGTTTCATTCTGAATATCGTGGCAAGACTAGCTTCGAGATTGTGGCAAGTTTCCCCCTTTCTATAAAGACCATCATTGGATCTTCTCTCTGCTTTCTTGCTTAAGACTCAGACTTCGTTTTTGAGCTCAAAACCCAAATCCACTAGGCTACAGGTACTCCACCTAGATTTCAACGAACAATCTTCGAAGGACGACATCTTGTAGATGGATCTCTGCTACGGGACTATGGGAATCTAAAAATGCAACCATTTATCTCACTTCTTGTTTGCATGGAGGAGCACCTTCATTCACTCATCCAAGCTCTTACAAGCATGTTGTGAAATCAGGGATTTTCGCTCCTTCGAGGTTCAAGGATGAAACTTCAAAAGTAAAGGAGCTCTTTGGATCTACCTTCATTGTGGAGCAGTGCGCAGAACCTCCAACAACAAAATTCGAAGATCCCCAAGTATATGGCTTTGCCTTTATCTACCAGGAAAAAGCCCTCATTTGTCGCTTCAACGGACTTTGGCCCTTGGCCTATGCACTAAGAGAACGGGTTAACAAGACCGGGTTGGAAGGTCATGAGTTGTTCCTCTACTCCAAAGGGTTATCCATCATCAACTTTTCCACAAAATCCAAATGTCAATGCGTGCTAGAGCAAGGTCCTTGGTTATGGGGCAGATCTGGTCTTTCCATGTAGATATGGTTCCCCAACTTCAATCCACTAACCATGACAGCCATGACTACACCAGTCTGGGTAAGACTACCCAATCTACCCCTACATTTCTATTATCCATCTTTTTTACCTACCCTGGGAAATGCGTTGGGTAGATTTATCAAGACAGACACAGACAAGATAGCGAAAGGATTCATCACTTTTTCCTGCATATGCATTGAAATTGACCTCAGTCAAGGGTTTCCAGATAGGATTCTTATAGATTGGGATGAGGGAGATCCTTTCATGCAGATGGT
>CBVK0100138581.1:0-26978 GCA_900067695.1 Picea abies | reverse complement strand
CAAAGTGCTCGGAATGCGATGAAAACAGTGCCATTGCGTCCATCTCATCTTCCTAATTCCAGCGGTATATTTACTTTCACAAACGGATTCCGTATGGAGGAGATATCGCGATCTGTCCGCCAAGCCAAACAGGCAAAAATTTGGGATGCTGATTGTACCTGTCCGTACAGTCTGTACGTCCACGTGGTAGGGCCATACCATCATGATGACATGGTAGAGGGAAGACGTGGCCCATTTTTATTGGACGGTTATCGGCGAATATGGTGTTGACACGTGTCTGATTCATGGCAAATAATAAGGAGAGACGTGGCCCAATGCATGGGCACCACGTGTCCCCCATTTGTTTAGTTCATGTTGATATATAAAATGTAAACGGGAGTCCACGGGGTTCAACCTCGGGACCTTCCCCCCATATATAAACCTTATTATAGCCGTCCGACCAATACGCCAAAGATTGTGACTTGATATGTAACCCAATGCATTTCTTATAAAGTCATTTCAATATGCAAAAGGGCGGGGGTCGAGCCGGGGCTTAGCCCCGGCCCGTAGTCATATGAAACGATATGTGACTATGTCGCAAGGACCCACGAGTGGCATGAAATATATACCAAAGTTTTTATTGCATTGTATTCATATATGTATGCCGTTGTATATTATAGCGCGGGTTTGATAACCCATGGTTATATTATATGTGTTTGACCATATTACAATGTGTACGCGCGGTTTTACTTTGCGCGGGAGTTACAATTGGTTGCACGGTTTTAAACGGTTCAACCACTTTTTCGTCGAGCCCAAGGTCGCATGAGCCATATGACCGAATGCCGAGGCGGTTAGGGGCTGGAGGCACCTTAACCGTCCTACGGTTTGCACTGTGGTGCGATTGCACCCAGTGCCAATTTTTTACGCTTAAATGAGCGTGTGAGCCAGGTTTGAAGCACAAGGGTGCGATTTGTAGAACCAAAGACAGCAAAGTTGAAGAGGGAGATTTCAAGAAGGCTATCTTCTTCATTTTTCGACCGTTTCAGGTGCCGAAAGAGCCCAGACAAGGGTTTTGGGACACTGCGAAGCCATTGGAGTAGTCGTTTTGTCATTTTTGAGCATTATAAGGCATGTTTTTGAGCATTTTGAGCAATTTAATAATAATGATCCATTGGAAGCTGGACCAGGAGATGTAGCCCGGAGTGGGGTGAACTCCTTTATCAAGTTGTTGTGTTTATGTCTGATGTTCAATGATTTATGCTGTTGTCTATGTGTATTTCTACATAAGTAATCCTTAATTATGTGTTGCAAATTGATCCGGTTGCTTTAAACACATAACATTTCACTTGCAATAATTATTCAAGTTTTTCAAGTCTTCTTCATTTTTAGATCATTCCTTGGTGTTGACCATTCTCTGATGGCCTCAACCTTCTCAGGATCCACGACGGTCCCTTCTTCTGAAATAATGTGCCCCAAGTAATGGATCTACCTTTGATAAAATGAGCATTTTCTCAACTTGGCATACAGTTGGTGTTCTCTCAACATTTGTAGCACCATCCTCGGGTGTTTTTCATGCTCTTCCTCTGACTTGGAATACACCAAAATTTCATCCAAGAAGACTATGACAAACTTGTCTAGATAGTCCCTGAATACACCATTCATCAAGAACATAAAAACAGTAGGTGCATTCGACAACCCAAACGGTACCACTGTGAACTCGTAATGACCATAACTTGTTCTAAAGGCGGTCTTGTTGATGTCTTCATCCTTTATTCTTACCTGGTGATATCCCGATCTGAGATCTATCCTCAAAAATATTTTTGCACCTTTCAACTAATCGAAAAGATCATCGATCTTTGGCAGAGGATACTTGTTCTTGATAGTTACTTTGTTCAATTGTCTGAAATCAATACACAACCTCAACGTCCCATCCTTCTTCTTCACGAACAGGACCGAGGCACCCCAAGGTGACACACTTGGGTGAATGTACCCCTTCTTTAGAAGCTCTTCAAGCTGCAATTGCAACTCTTTCAGCTCTGGCGTACTCATTCTATAAGGAGCGTTCGACACTGGAGCTACTCCAGGCATCAAATTTATAGAGAAATCGATATCTCTCTTCGGTGGTGGTCTGGGTACCTCCTGAAATACATCTTCAAACTTCGTTAGTACCACATGGTCTCCAATATTTGAGACTTCATATCTGGATGCTTCCTCCACACGGGCTGCAAACAATTGACAACCTTTTTTTGTAGCACTTCTTCAGCTGCATTGCTGAGATTTCTCTAACAGTAACAACTCTAGGAATTCCTTGGACTGTTTTCTGATTCCCCTCCTCATCCAGGCATGTAAATTCCTTGTTACGACAGTCCAGGAGGGCATGGTGTTGGTCCAACCAGTCCATCCCAATCAAACAGTCATAAGAGCCTAACGGTAGAATATTCAATTCAGCCTTCATGCTCAATCCCTTCATGTCCACCAGACATGACTTAACCAACTCAGTGACTTTCCTCTTGGTTCCTATAGCCAACTGCACTAACCAAGACTTTTCATGTTTGCTTCTTGATAAATGCAAACTTTCCACCACTCTAGGGTCTATATAACTATGGCTAGCCCCTGAATCAATTAAAATAATAAATGGTTGGTTGTTAATCATACCTTCCACTTCAATCATGTGTGACTAAAATTTAGCTTGCTTGTTGTCCAGGGATGCATAGATCCTTGGCATTCTACTACCCATGTCCTCCATTATTTCATCTTGTTGAACATTATGGACAACTCTTGCTTTGACATTTTTATGAGGACAATCCCTGTACTTGTGGTTCTCTTTATAGCCCCAACATTGAATGGGTGTTTGTCTCAGCCTTTGTTCTCCCACTTCAGCCATTCTCGGCTCTCTAAACGATGGATGTCCTTGAGGACTATTTCCAAAAAAGGGTGGTTTATATCCCTTCTGCCTCTGTTCTTTCTTAAACTTCTTCTAGTCAACCCAAGACTTCCAAAATGTAGGCTTTTCTCTTTGTTGTTCATATAAGCATTTCGCTCTTCTTAACAAATTCCACACATTCAAATCCAATCCGAATAAGAAAACGTTTTGATTTCACGAATTTTTCGAGCTCTGCCTGGCTCTATAATTTTTGGGTGATAGTTCTCGTTTCCTTAGTCCCTAACCCATGCAATCATGGGTCGTGACCAAATTCTAAACTGCTAGGTGCTACAAGGCTCTCCAAACGAACTTCGAGTTTCGGGATTTCAGGGTTTCGAGGTTTCGGGTTTCGGGGCTTTGGTCATCAGGAGTTCATGCATCTACACATCTCGAACTTTCGATTGCCGAAATTCTGAAATTACGTTCTATTCATCTACTTGATCCAATGGTCAAGTTCCTCTCCTACGATCTATGGTGTAGATCGTTTCGGGATTTCGGGGTTTCAGGTTTTCGGTAACTGGGAGTTCGCGATGCAGCGACTCCAAATATCTTGTCACTTTAATCCCCAAATTCTGATATGGAAATTCATGTATGAGATCAATGGCTATGAGCCTCCACTGATCCGATGGCTCACGGGATTTCGACACTTCTTCTTGGAAGCACTCCACTGTCTGATTCTACCCTTGTTAATCCCTTTTGCGATTCGGGACTTGGAGTGACCAAGAATTTGGCATGTGCTCCAAGTTCACGATACCTGAATTCACGAAATGATCCAACGGTCCTGATTCCCCACGATCTGACGACTCAGATCTCATCGACATTTCGCGTATCGGGATTTCATGTGTCAAGAGGTCGAAATATTTTCCACCTTTGTCCTCCCTATTCCCGAAATGTTGATTTCTTCCTGGACAATTAATGGTCCAGATATCTCTTTAGATTGACGGTTTTGATCCAATCGTGAATTCACATTTTGTGAATTCTCACGAACTCACCCTTAGACCATTTCAGGTCATGAGTCAGTGAAAGGTTGATCGCTCTCCATGCATCCTTTCTGATGGACAGTCCTGACGAAATCGGGATTTCACGTATCATGATTTCCACACTCCTGTGCAACTCCAAAGGGTTCTAAACCTTGTGCACATTCTCCATATCTGACGGTTGTGAGGGTTCTCCTTTTCTCCCGAACAGATCCTATGGCTCCAACACTTCTGGTGTGGATTTCTCTCTCTCCCTGTCACCATATACCACACCGGCTACAGTTTTATAATAACGCTACACCTCCTGAGCTTTGTAACATGGTCAAGTAGTCCGTTGACACTCAGAAACATTCTGAGGTATGAAATTAGTCCTCTAGACACAATTTCTTCTCAAAACCTTGGTCCAAAGACCACTTATCCATCCCATCTAGGATCAGCATTGAAAATAGGCTCTAATACCAAACTGTAACACTCCCCCGGCCTTACATCCCACTTTGCCAAGCAAATGTTACTGTGCAGAACAACATCATTCTCATACTTAATTAATAACATGCATTTAAATCAAATTAAACACATTTAACTCAGAGTAAACACAAGAGTAATGCTAACATAAATAATCTCAGGCATTAACAGTAATTCATATGCACAACAGAATACATGATACATATAAGAATCACAGGCATGCAAAACATAATATTAAGCATAAGATGATACTTATCTTTGAAACCGTGGTAATTCCACCAACTACGTCCAGGCCTTCCATGAACCTCCCAGCCTTAGACCACATTTCTCATCACTCTCAGTAGTAGGTCACCCCCGAGCTGGGACTAAGCTCCACCCAAGGCAAGGAATCCTAGTCTAGGCTGAGGCTACAGGGAAAGTTGCACAGAATAACTGAAAGGATTCTTCCCAAGATGCCTTCTTACGCCCACTACTAATAGACTCTCATTCCCCACATGCATGTTCCACCCAGAAGTATACACCTTCATAAGCACAGTCCATCGGTGCTTCACCTCCCTATCTGGGCCTCGACAACAGGCCAGATCAGGAATTCTCAGAGATTTGAAGCTGGTGTTGGACTCTCTCTGGGAGAAAACCACTTCCCAACAGACTCTCTCACCTGGAGGGATTTGCTCATAGGCCTGACAGACTACCTCTTCAACTGCAACCACCTCCCTCACCTGGAGAGAGTGTTACACACAAGCCAGACAACATTTTTCCTTCAACTCGATTTCCAATATAGTCGGGCAACCATGAGGCTCCACACAAACCTACAATGGTCCACAAGCCATACGCAGTCAAGCATTGCGCAACCACAACAGTCCACTGGAAACACAGACACGGGCTTCCCAAAATTGGTCACAGACAGATGCTACAGCACAACAAGGCTCAACAATTACGGGACATTTGGTTTTCCCCAACCAACAATATAGGATAGAATCATGGCTCAGGTTTCAGGGATGTGTGAGCGTGTACAGAAATCCCACACAGAGACTTAACGGTTCAGGTAAGGATTCCCTAGAACAAACACTGAAAAAAAGGTCGATCATGGATACCCGTGAGTTTAGACGGAGGATGGAGAATGGGAGGTCGAACATGGACACCCGTGAGTTCAGATAGAGGATGGAGAATGGGAGGTCGAACCCAGACTCGATGGTTTTGACAGAGGGTGTATCGGCTCCTCCAAAAATCAACACAGGCCTTTTTTGGTTTTCCCCGAGTTGCGTGAGTGTATTCTCGCAGAGGTCATACCAAATTTCCAGTTCAGACAGTCCTCCATAGAATGGAGGAGGAACCCCCCATCATGGCTCAACTCAACAATTTTAACTGCATGTGCTTGGGTTGACACTTGTCACCCATGAAGCTTGTTTCTTCCCATTTGGAGGTCACTCGTCCTTCCAAAGAACTTAGGATAAAACATCACATTTACATGGATTTTGGAATAATATTAAAATATTGTTCCCAAGGACTTAAGCCCCTAGGCTCAACACTTAGCCTCTCTTTCCAACCTTCCAGCCCCTAATCCCTTACCCACTCTATGGAAGCTTAGTCCCCCATCTCTCATTCGTGTTCGGTCTGCACGCAGCGGTGTTTATATCTTTTATTAATGTTCTACATGATTACATATACAAAAGCAGGCTCCCAGCCTTAACACTTAGGGTCTCCGACCTAATAACACATAAGACCACCAGCTTATATAAACTTGGCTCACCAGCCTATAAAACATAATTACAATTCATAATGAAAGCTTTATACTTCATAGACATGATTTACAACAGGGATCGGCCTTGGGGACATTACAAAACTAGACCTAGAGAAAACATTTTTCTCCCAACCCAAGGATTTTTGTCCTTGTGTGTGAAAATAAAAACCCTTTCAATAAACCATAGGCTCAAATAAACTATGTCCCATGGACGAACAACTATCATGAGGAAAACTCCCAACCATGTTTATAGTGGAACAAAAAGGTGAAAGAAGAAAAGGCTGGAAACTCTTGTCACAAAAATCCTTCTCTAGGCCAATCATGTCCTTACCCCCATCAAAGTTAGAGAATGGAGATGGTTGAAAATATTCTTCATAGAATAAATCGAAGTTCTCAAAAGAGTATGTATCAAACCCCCCAAGACAAGACAAGAAATCATCATGAGAATGTTGCAATAAATTATCCATAGGTGGTTGGAACAAATTTGTAATCATGTCATATTCATGTTGCCAAACATTTGAATTAGTCGCAATCACATATGGTTGTTCTAAGGGAAATGATTGAAAAGGACCTTCAATGTCATAAATGGGATCTCCATTAAGACCAAAATGAATGAAATCCCATTTACGTCTCCCAATATGTACAAACTCATCAATATTGTTAATCTTATCATCACTTTCATTGTAGCATGAAGGGTTCAATGTATCCAAGGGTTCCTCTAGCACTTCTTCACTTTCCACATCATGGAATAAAGTAGCATTGAAGTTTTGGAAAGGAATATAAATTACCACATTCTTTTCTTCATGTGTAGGAGGAATGGAATCTTGGATGACTTCATCAAATGGAGGAGAAAATATTGGTGCTTTGTCTTTATGAGGAGCCTCTTCATGGATTAGGTCTTCAACAAGGTGTGTTTCATCAAAGTGTTCTTCTTCAACATATTCACAAGGAAACTCTTGTTCTTCTTGGTAATATTCCTCATGATTCACCTCTTCAGGCTCTCGTTATTCAATCAAGTCTTCATTGTCTTCAATGGGATCACGAGGAAATTGTTGCTCCTCTTCGAGGGATTGGTAACCCTCTTCATGAATCTTCTCTTAAACTTCTTATTCGTTGGTAGATTCTTCATATTCATCAATAGGGATAGAAAGTAACCCTTTAATTTGGAGGGCCACTATGAGATCATGGAAAATGGATTCATATCTTTGTGTTCTTAGGGCCCATGTTTTGAGGAATTCATCAATGAATATTTTAAGAGAAGATATAGTATTTGGATTGAGAGTATTCTTAACCCGATCCTTTTGTATTGTTTCTAGAGATAGAAAAAACAATCTTATTAGAACATCTTGATGTGTCACATCTATATTTGAAACATACTTCAAGAAATTCACAACACGAGTAATAGCTAAGGACGGGTCTCCATCAAATTTTGGACAATTATTCCCCCAACCTAGAGAAAATTGATTTGGGTATCCCGAAATATCCTTAATATTCAGAGAGGGAATCTTTTTGTGAAGTGATCATCATGCCACAATTCCAACACATGAAAATACACAATATCACAAAGTTAAGAATAAGATGACACCTTAGAATATATCAGTGGAGTTTCCAGATGGTCCCCCTTGGATCAAAAAAAAGAAGATGAGGGAACTAACCTTAGTGGAGTCTTTGAGTAAATGTCCTTTCCAAGCAGCTGGTTGCACCGTTTTTAAAAAATATAAGTGTTTATTTATTTCCTAAGTTATTCCATGGGATTAATTGTTTTGTTTTTACCTTGTTCATGAGAATGGTATTTATGTGTTGTTGTATGTTTTTACTTGGTTGCATTATGTTCATTTAGAAAGTTGTAGATGCATTTAATTATGGGTATCATAATCTAGTCAAATATTTGTTTAATTCGTAGTTGGTAATCTACAGGAGTTAATTAGCAGAAGAAATTTTCAAATTTATGTGTATTTTCCGCAAGCAATGTTCCTCGGTTAAACTAGGGAACATTACACATTCCAAACTTTAATAGAACAACCTCATTTTATTTAATGTTAGCAAGATATTAAAATCCCTCAAAACTTAATAGTATTCTATGGATTCAAAACTTCTTACAACTCCTTGAACTCTATATATTAATTTGGATAGGCACAAATGTTGAGAGTTCAATTGGCTCTACATTTGCATTTGAATTATGATTGACGACGCATTTTCTTTAAGGTCAACAAACTATTAAAGGCCCTTGGAACCTAATAGTATTCTATGGATTCAAAAATGCTGGCCACCCCTTGAATTCTATATGTTAGTTTGGATGGGCACAAATTTTGAGAGTTCAATTGGTTTCGTATCTATTGAATTATGATTGAGCATTCCCTTATTATAATTAAGTTTCTAATTCCTCTTGATTTGAGAAGATTTTATCCTTGATACAATGCCAACACCTCAACTTGATTGTTAGTGAATTCTCCTAACACCCAAGCAAAGCTCATTTCTTGATTTTTTGGGGGATTAAAGACAACCTCCACCCACCCAACACCTCCCACCTTGGAATCATACTAAATGTTGTGAACGAAATATTGTTTATATATTTAAACATAGTGGAAATGAAAGTATCAAGTTTGTTTTTTTTTAAAGTTAAATATTATATTATCAAGGGTACAGAAAGTTAGGAGAAAATATTGTACATCGCCAACTTTTTTTCAAATTTTGTAAATAATAATCACATAAATATAGAACAAAACCTATGATGCTCAGATTTAAGTTTACATTTAATAAAAGTATAAGAGAAATAACTATTAATAATAAAAACTTACAAAATAAACATGTTTACACTTTTTATAATCATATTAATATAAGAATGATGAAAGATATTTAAAAAAAAACAATTAGATTCTACAAACCTAATTGATAATATCATGAAAGTTATAGTTTTTGGGCTAAAAGTATAAGAAAGATAAGTATTAATAATAAAAGCTTACAAAATAAACAGGTTTACACTTCTTATAATCTAACATAATATTAATATAAGAATGATGAAAGATATTTAAAATAATACAATTAGATCGTACAAACCTAATTGATAATATTATGAAAGTTATAGTTTTTGGGCTAATTATTGGGTAAGAAGTGCATTTAACAATCTAGTAGTGTGTAAAACAAAGGTTATATTTGTGAGTTTTGATGTGTCACTTGCATGAGTTAAAATATAAAATAAAAAAAAAAATAAAAAAAAATTGACATCAATTCGATTGTTAAAAAAAAGTTAACTTAAAAAATATAGTAGTATAATAAATTTATCTTAATTCTAAATTTATTAATTATTTATAAAAATTTAAAAAATAGATTTTATTTATTATGTATTACTTACATAAATTAAAATTAAAATTAAAATAGAAAAGAAAATCGACATCATATATTTATATTTTAATATTAAAAATAAGTTAACCTAAAAAAATACAATAACATAGTAAATCCATCTTAACCCTAAATTTATTAATTATTTATAAGAATTATAGAAAACATAGATACAAATTTATTCATATTTATAAATTTAAGATGAGTTTGTGCTACTTTATTTATTTTGCATTCAATTCATTTTGACATTAAAAATTGAATGTAAAATTTTATTGTATACATTATATTATTTTTAAATGGTGAATACAAGGATATCTCTCCCACCTAAGTGTATAGTGCATTCAATTTGTATAGATGTAATTAGAAAAAAAAATAAAACTAAAATAAAAATACCTTAGCTTTAAATTATATAAAAGATTAGAGATCAAAATTTTCAAAATGCAAATATAAATAAGAAAAAAATGCAATTAAAAATTTTAATCTCTACAAACTTATATATATATAACATCACTCTCTAATCAAAATAAAATGTATCTTCCTCTTACTTATTTGTTACATTTTATTTTGATTAGGGAGTGATGTTATATATATATATATATATATAAAACATCAAAATAAAATGTGTTAGCGTCAGAAGTCACCCTTGGATTGCTAGCAGGAGCAGAGCCCAACGCCCATCAGTTTTATGTCACAATTTATTTAATGGGGTGATCACATGGGTGAAGACTCACAAAAATATAGCTTTAACTCAGGAAACTGGGCCTGGTATGTAGAAAGAAAGGGAGGTCTTGATCCAACTTCTGTCAGTAAATGATTAAAGGGTGGTAGAAGGAAGACTTGTGAGAAGGGCGAGCAAGACTACCTCGGGCAACAGGCCTTCAGAAGCTTGAGGACGAAAAACTCGGAAGCCAAGATCCTCTTGGTCCAGAGCTTCAAGGAGTTGAGGGGTGACTCGACCGAATCCTTCAATTCCGAGTCGTTTCAGCGCTGAGAACATCACAAGAACCGATTAGAAACCATGTAACTATTACAGTGATCCAACCTACATCATCCTATAACAGCCACAACTCGACTGGATCCTCCAATTATGAGTTGTTCTAAAACAGTAAACAAAGAGATGGAAGGGAAGCTGACATCCATAAAGTAAGAAATCTCAAATGCCTTGTACATTAACCAGAGCGACCAACGCTTCATCAAAACCTTACAATCGGGAGCTTTGCTCAACCATTGATAGATTACCAAATACCAAGACTTAGTCTATATACTCAGGAAAATTCACCTCACATAGGTGTGCCCAGTCACCCAAGGCTTGGTGTCTTTTCAGCCAAATTTGTACTGAAATCCTTCTTCCCGCGCCACCTTAACTGTGCATGGCTCCTGTAAGGAGGGTAGCTGAGCCATTAAGTGTCAAGCTAGCGTGTGCAGACTTCTCTGTCTTCTTGAAGACTTTGGCATGGCTTCTTTGGAAAAATCGGTACACAGGACCCCTTCGAGAAGACCGCTGGCCAGACCCTCCATACCTCACACTTAATGAATGAAAGGAGGTTTCAACCACCCGTTCATGCCTTCATTTACTCCAAGCGAGACACAGGATTGAGATCGGATCCAATGGCGCCTGGAGGTCGCAATAATCTCCTCTGTAACTGAACTCGGTGCCTTTGGCCCCTCTTGCACAACTCTCTTTGTCTCCCAAGTGACCACGGGCTATGACCCTATGCTTACTCCCAAAGGTGCTTTCAGCATTCGCGAATATGAAGGGGTTGATCCCTGCTTCTTGAAATCGCAATGAGCGAAGCACCGAGACGGCTTAATCTGGAGCCACGTGTCCTTCAATCCTGACGATCCTAAACTCGCCCGACGATACTGTGGGCCTGGGTTCGGGACTCTCCTGGCACCTCATGCATCGGAATATATCGGAGCTTCTCTTTGTGCCTTGGAGTCGTGATGGGAGAAACGCTGAGATGGATCAGTTTGTCGCCAGGTGTCACCTTTGGATGGACGGCTGAAAATGTTTCGTGATACCGCAGGCCCCACTTTTGGCGCTTTCGGCACTATCGGGGTTCGGGGTTTCGAGATGTAGAACAACATGAAACTCTCACCCCTCGAACTCCCAAATGTTGAAACACCGATGCGGCCATATCTCGCACCACGCGTCCTCTGGATGGATGGTTGCTATTCTCCCCTGCACACGATATGGGCGCGATCTATTGTGTTAACTTTGGCGCAACTTCCTTATTTGTGATTTTCCGCCAACCGTTTATCTACTCATATGGATGGATCTGGACTATTGACACTATAATCCTACCTGCTCGCTTGATTTTTAGTCCGAAAAGGACTTCTTCTATGCGCTGTGCTTGGGCGCTCCTCGTATAATTTGCAAACTTGGATATTCCGATGCCGAAGACAAGTAATGTTGCTAACATTAGGCTCCACGGGGGATAGAGTCATCCCTATGATGCTCTAAGGACTCATTTTGTAGTTCCAGTGCCTTGTTGTTGGGCTATGGGGTCATTTACTAAGCCGAAACAATAAAATTAAAAATGAAGAATAGAACGGACAATATTTACAAAACATAGGAGCCACCAAAGGCTCAGACAAAACATATTTTAAGAAAATGCCCATTTACTGGGCTGCTGAAAACTTCTTTGCCTTCCGAATCTTGCAATCTGTATGTGTTATTTGGGAAAACCTTAGAGATTTTGAATGGCCCAATCCACAGGGCTTCAAATTTTTCATGTTTTCCCTTATCTTCCCTAGGAGCATCCCATTTCATCACTAGGTCTCCTATCTATAACCGCTCCTTCTTGGCCTTCTTATCGAAAACCTGCTTGATCCTTTGTTGATGGCCCTGAATTATGTCCATTGCCTGCTCCCTGGCTTGCTGGACCTCCACTAGCTGAAGAATCCTTCTGACCATGTCATTGGGCTCTTCTTGATAATCCTAGAAGAATTTTGCTATAGGAATGGCCAGCTGAGAAGGGAAAACAACTTCTGCTCCGTAAACTAACTGGAAAGGGGAGATGCCTATAGATCTCTTTGTAGTCACCCGATCGGCCCATAGAGCAAATTTCATCTTTGCATTCCAAGCCTTTTTGTTGTCCTCCAATAATCTTTTGATGATCCTTATGAGACTTTTGTTGGAGGATTCTGCTAAACCATTTCCCTGGGGATAGTACGGAGTGGAGTGAATCAACTTGATTCCAAATCACTCACAGAACTTGACCAACGGTTCGGCCTTGAATGAGGTTTCATTATCTATAACAATATTTCTTGGGAAAACGAATCTTGTGATGAGGTCTTCCAAGAATCCAATAATTACCTTGTGGGAAGCACTCTTGGTGGGGATAGCTTCAATCCACTTGGTAAAGAAGTATGTGGCAGTCAAGATCCATCTGTGTTGCCCACTGGAAGCAGGGTGGATTTCTCCAATAAAATCTAGGCCCCATTGTTGGAAGGGTCCTGAAACAACTACGGGCTGTAAAGACAGAGACTTGAGCTATTGCTTTCCTGAAAATATTTGACATTTGATACAAGCTCTGACCCTTCTGCAGATGTCAGTGAATACGGTGGGCCAGTAGTATCTAGCCCTGAGGATTTTGTGGGTTGTGACCTTCCAGAAGTGGTTTCCTCCACATAGGCCACTGTGAAATTCAAACATGATCCTGTCAGCCTCTTATGGATCCATGCATTTTAACAGTACCCCCAGGGGGTCTTTCCAGTATAAGATTTTATTGATAAGGCAATATCTGACTACCTTGATCTTCAGAGCTCTTTCTTTGTTTCTCGGCAAGCCATCTGGAGGCCGCAACTCATGTAGGAAGTATATGAAATCCTTATACCAAGGACATCGGGCCAATGGGGGCTCCCTTTGAGGGTCTCTTCTAGACAGCCGACCCTGTTGGATTCCTGAGAATTCGTTGATGAAAGTTATCCCCAAAGCTTGGAAATTGGCTTCAGCCAACAGCTTGGCTAAGCCCTGACCTTTGATCAATTTGGTAGGCTTTATTTCCAGGTCAAACTCCAGAATCCTGGCAATCCACTTACTCCTTCTCCCGTCTATGTCAGGCTGGATGAGAATGTCTTTAACAACAGCTGAGGGGACGTAAGCGATGATTTTTTACTACAAGACATAGACTCTAAATGCTTTGAGAGCCTTTACCAGGGCATAGGCCTTCTTCTCCATAGTGTCATACCCGACTTCGGCATCCCTCAATGCTCGACTGAAGTAGGCGATAGGCTGCTCAAGTCCACCCTTTTTTGTCTATAACAAAACAGCAGCCACCATGTCAGGTGAGGCAAAGGAGAAAATAAGGAAATCCTTTGAGTAGTCGGGGCTAATAAGCACAGGGGCTTCTGTCAGGGCCTTCTTTATTTTCTCAAAGGAATGTCACAATTCAGAAGTCCACCTCACTTCATTTCCTTTCCTTAACATGGTTGTTATGATTTTTACCTCCTCAGCAAAGTTAGACACAAACCTCCTCAGAAAATTAATCTTACCAAGGATTGGACCTCCTTCTTGGACCTCGAGATTGATAAGGCTTGTATTGCCTCCACTCTGCTAGGGTCAATCCTGACTCCTTCCACTGATACTATGTGGCCTAGTAATTTTCCCTCCTGCATGGAGAACAGAGATTTCTTGGGGTTTAATGAAATGCCAAAACTCCTGCATTTCAAGAAAAATTTCCTGAGATGACAACAATGTTCTTTATCAGACTTTGAAAACACTGTGATGTCATCCAAATAGACAACCACAAATTTATCCTTTTCCCCGACGAAAGCTATGTCCATGGCATGCTGGAACGTTTCCCCTGCATTCATTAATCCAAACGACATCTTGGCATACATGAATGTGCCCCATGGAGTGGTGAATGTTGTCTTTTCCCTGTCCTCAGGCAGAACAGAGACTTGATTGTATCCAGAGAAACCATCAATCATGGACATCCTGGAAGCTCCCGCTACCCTCTGCAGTATATGTTCCATCTTTGGTAAGGGGTAGTTATCCTTTCATGAGCTCCTGTTCAGGTTTCTGAAGTCTACACAGAGCCGGATCTCTCCATTCTTTTTCCTTACTGGCACCAAGTTGGCCACCCACTCTGAATATCTCAGTGGCACAATGATCTGAGCTTGAAGTAGCTTCTTCACTTCCCTCTGCATGATAGGCAGCAGCATAGGATTGATCTATCTCAGCTTCTGCCTAAATGGCTTTGCCTCCTCTTTTAATGGGATTTTATGCTCGATGAAAGAAATTTCATATGTTTTGAGGTCTTCGTAGGTCCAGGCAAACACATCAGCAAATTCCCTCAAAAGTCCAATGTATTCGGACCTCTGCTCCTTTTTAAGACTTCTTGACAATTTGACAAACTTGGGCTCACTCTCGGTCCCAATGTTGCACTGAATAGTACCAGTGTCATCCTTTGAGGTCTCTCCCTTTAATGCCACATTATTTCTATCAAAAATCCTTTCCAAAGGAACCAGTCCCCTTGGAATATGATTGTTGGGCAGTTGCACAATGTTACGCTCTGCAATCTTATTCAGAAAATTACCCCCATCAAGATTTTCTTCAGAGATAGAGTCTCAGTCGATATGCATCTCTGAAAATTCTTCGACAGTCTCCAATAACTTCTTGATCTCAAGATCATCCTCGAATACCTTCCAATGCTTGACATTGTCAAGTATGGAGGGCTTATATTTTACCTCCACATCATATCTGAATTTAGGCTGCAAGTGTACTTTGAAATTACTTGCTGATGTAGCCAAGGAATCTGTGAGTGTGTTCTCCTCTCTTGGGATGAAAGAAATGTTAAATGCTGAGAAGAAACTGTCAATTAGGTCCCATACCTCATTTCTGTAACTCCTGAGTCGAGGATTCTTATCCTGATAGGTGTTTCTTATCTGTTGGACCACCAACTCTGCATCTCCGAACACTGCTACCTCCTAAATTCCCATTTCCCTTGCGGCTCTTAACCCCAGGACAAGAGATTCATACTCTGCCACATTTTTGGTAGCTTCAAATTCTAATTTGTATGATAGAGATATGGTTTCCTGAGCAGGTGACACAAAAACCATCCCAGCTCCAGTGCCTTCCCTGGAAGAGGCTCCATCAAAGAACATTTTCCAGACGGGGGTGATGGAGGGAGGAAATTTAGGGGAAATGGTGGGCTTCTTTCTGAGTTTAAGAGGATGTTCGGGAGCATTGGTGAGTTGAAGCACACTAGAACCTAAGTCAGTGTCTAAGGTGAAAATGGGATGGTTAGTAGGGTTGGCCTCATCACTGATTATATAGGCCAGTTGTGCTTCCCTGTATAGTCTTCTATGCTCTCCTCCAAACACTGGGATAGTAGCATATGTGAGGTCCATCTGCAAGTTTCCCCCCAGTCTTTTTATCCAAGATCTTGATAGCAACATACCGAACTTGGGGGGGACATCGGCTACTACAATATCCATGACCACACTTTTCATGGGCAACGGAAACAAGGTCACGACCAGGTCTTTGATAACCCCTAGACACTGAACCTTTCTGGAGTCAAAGGAATAGAGGTCATGATAGGCTCGGGTGACTTCTAGCCCTAACTCTTCCATGACAGTTTTTGGCATGAGGTTTTGAGAAGCCCCTGAATCCATCAAGCAGTTGTGCAGTACCTTGTCATGTATATTCAAGGACGTGTAGAAGGGAGGGGATGAGTCATTCCTGTCTTCTACCATAGGACCTAAAATAACTACAGGATTTTCATCTTGAAAATTGATGGAGTCTGTGGGAAGGCATGAGATCTCAGACTGTAAAATCTTAGAGAAGCGCTTCTTGAACCCTTCATGCTTAATCAACTCGGTTAGGGGCACAGGGATTCTAATCTTTTGAATTTCATGCTCGATATTAAAAGAAGATGTAAGCTTTGGGATTTATTTTATTTCGGGAACATGATTTGGGACTATGGGAGAGAGGGGTTGATGCTTCTTACCTCTATGACTGTCTGCTACTTCATTAGAAGGCTTCTATGTTCTAATGGATTACTCAGGAACATCGGCTGCTATTGTCTTTCTCTTAGACCTCAGATCATACCTGCCTTGGTTGCCACTAGCCTTGTCTCCCTTGCTCAGTTCATTTAGCTGACCGTCCATGAGAGACTCCTCATATGTTGATTGAGTGAGATGAGGAAAAGGAGGAGTGTCTCTGAAGCAATGGATTTCGGGGTCCATCTCATCTGTTTCCCCTTCTTCCCTCTCGGCCATGAATTTTTTTTGAAAGGGGGCTTGAATTTTTTGATCTTCCCTGTCTCTTCCCCTTTCTCTTTGCATAGTCGGAGGAGTAATATTGTTCAGCCTCCTGAAACCTCCATCTCTACAGATAGAGACTTTACCATCTTGGTCAACTCATCCACTTGAGGGTAGGGCACCGATGGGCCAGAAGTTGAGCTTCCGACCTTCCCTTTCTTCTGTCTGTGTCGGCCTTGTTTCTCAATCTATCAGCTGCTAATACATTGGATTCCACTTCTATGGCCGCATATTGCATTTGAGCCAAGGAAGTGGATCTTCTTTCTCTCAGTAATAGACAGAAATCGGGGCCAAACACACTAGCATAAGAAATCTTGGCTGAGGCTTCTGAAGGCTTTATCTCTGCAGGTATCTTATTATACATCTTATTGAATATTTTGGAGAAGTCAAAGACAGACTCTCCTTCCATCTTCTTCAAAGACCTGAACTCTGTCATGTAATACATGAAATCCTTCCTATCGCCCCACTGCCTCAGGAAAGCACTATCCAGGGCTTTGATCCCAGCAATAGATCCGGGGGCCAATCCTCTAAACCACTTCCTCACCTCGCCATCTAGGCTCTGGATTAAGACTCTCATCCAGACATCCTCATTTTCAATTTTCAGGTTGTCTGCATAACTGTAGAAAGCATCCAGATGCTCTTCAGCAGTTATGTCCCCTTCCCCAGTAAACTTGGGCATATATTTCAAGTAATCTCCAGTTGGGAGAGGATTCATAGGATGGGGTAGAACTAACGGAGCATATCTGGTAGTGACTATGGAATCCATTCTATTTAAAGGGGGATTAGCACCAGCCATAGGAATATTAGGTGGAGGATAACTTGGAGGAGAAGGAGTTCGCGAGGGGGCTACTGGGAATGAGTCTCGAAGTGGAGTGGGAAACAAGAGGAGATTTAAGGAGAAGGCTAACGAGCTCAAGTCAGCAGGTGCTCCTCTTTGTGCAGGAGTGGGGAAATCGTTTGTGGTTCTGGGTCTACGCCACGGTACAGCTTCAGAGGAGAGGGGAGTGACAAGGATTTCTCCCTCCAATCCCAGTTCAGGAGGGGAAAACTCAGCAGGAACACTCCCAAAATTCAGGAAATGGGAAACCTCTGAAGGAGGTCTATTAAGAAACTGAGGAGGAGAAAACGGAGTTCTTACAGAAGAATATGGTGGATTACCTGTTTCAGCGGTGGAAGCTTCTTCTTTAGGGGCCTTTCCTTTCCTGAGAACCACCTCTGGATCAGTTTCAGGTGTAGCTAGAGGAAGTTGTGGATGAGACTGCATGTGCCTGCCTCTGAAAGCCACATTTAATGTAGTAGGTTTGCCACAGTGGATTCGTCATGATGGAGTCACCAGGTGCATAGTAGAAATCTTCGAAGGCTTTGATACCTGATGCACGTTCAGGATCAGAGGCTCAATGTCATTCAACCCCGGGGAAAATTTTCAACTTCGTCCCCGACAACGGTGCCAGAAATGTTAGCGTCAGAAGTCACCCCTGGATTGCTAGTAGGAGCAGAGCCCAACGCCCATCAGTTTTATGTCACGATATGTTTAATGGGGTGATTAGATGGGTTAATACTCACGAAAATATAGCTTTAACTCGGGAAACAGGGCCTGGTATGTAGAAAGCAAGGGAGGTATTGATCCAACTTCTGTCAGTAAATGATTAAAGGGTGGTAGAAGGAAGAATTGTGAGAAGGGCGAGCAAGACTGCCTCAAGAAACAGACCTTCGTAAGATTGAGGATGAAAAATTCGGAAGCCAAGATCCTCTTGGTCCAGAGCTTCAAGGAGCTGAGGGGTGACTCGACTGAATCCTTCAATTCTGAGTCGTTTCAGCACTAAGAACATCACAAGAACTGATTAGAAACCGTGTAACTATTACAGTGATCCAACCTACATCATCCTATAACATCCACAAATCGACTGGATCCTCCAATTCTGAGTTGTTCTAACACAATAAACAAAGATATGGAAGGGAAGCTGACATCCATAAAGTAAGAAATCTCAAATGTCTTGTACATTAACCAGAGCGACCAGTGCTTCATCAAAACCTTACAATCGGGAGCTTTGCTCAACCATCGATAGATTACCAAATACCAAGACTGAGTCTATATACTCAAGAAAATTCACCTCACAGAGGTGTACCCAGTCACCCAAGGCTTGGTGTCTTTTCAGTCAAATTCGTACTGAAATCCTTCTTCCCGCACCACCTTAACTGCGCATGGCTCTTGTAAGGAGGGTAGTTGAGCCATTAAGTGCCGAGCTAGCGTGTGCAAACTTCTCTGTCTCCTTGAAGACTTTGGCATGGCTTCTTTGGAAAAATTGGTACACAGGACCCCTTCGAGCAGACCGTTGGCCAGACCCTCCATACCTCACACTTAATGAATGAAAGGAGGTTTCAACCACCCATTCATGCCTTCATTTACTCCAAGCGAGACACGGGATTGAGATCGGATCCGATGGCACCTGGAGGTCACGATAATCGCCTCTGTAACTGAACTCGGTGCCTTTGGCCCCTCTTGCACAGCTCTCTTTGTCTCCCATGTGACCACGGGCTATGACCCTGTGCTTACTCCCAAAGGTTCTTTCAGCGTTCGTGAATATGAAGGGGCTGATCCCTGCTTCTTGAAATCACGATGAGCGAAGCACCGAAACGGCTTAATCTGGAGCCACGTGTCCTTCAATCCTGATGATCCTAAACTTGCCCGGTGATACTGTGGGCTCGGGTCCGAGACTCTCCCGACACCTCGTGCATCGGAATATATCAGAGTTGCTCTTTGCGCCTTGGAGTCGCGATGGGTGAAATGTCGAGATGGCTCAGTTTTCCGCCAGGTGTCGCCTTTGGATGGACGACTGAAAATGTTTCGTGATACCGCAGGCCCCACTTTTGGTGCTTTCGGCACTATCAGAGTTCAGGGTTTCGAGATGTAGAACAGCATGAAACTCTCACCCCTCGAACTCCTGAATGTCGAAACGTCGACGCAACCAGATCTCGCAGCACGCGTCCTCTGGATGGATGGCTGTTATTCTCCCCTGCACACGATATGGGCGTGATCTACTGTGTTAACTTTGGCGCAACTTCCCTATTCATGATTTTCCGCCAACCTTTGATCTGCTCATATGGATGGATCTGGACCGTTGACACTATAATCCTGCCCACTCGCTTGATTTTTAATCGGAAAAGGACTTCTTCTATGCGCTGCGCTTGGGCGCTCCTCGTGTAATTTGCAGACTTGGATATTCTGATGCCGAAGATGAGTAATGTTGCTAACAGAATGTAACAAATAAGTTAATGTAAGAGGAATAATAATAAATTTCAACCCCAAATGTTAAAGAAAAAATTCTTACTTTGTTCTTTAAAGATTTTATAGGAACACTTCAATCCTTATAAATTTGAGAAATATTTTAATAAAAAATTTGAATTTTCCGTTTTTTTTTTTTAATGGGATGTCAAATTTCATTGATTTGTTGTGTTATATTAAATTTAAATGGTGCATACAAGGGAACCTCTACCGCTTAGGTGTATACTGAATTAAATTTGTATTGATGCAATTAGAAAAAATACAATCTAAAATAGTAAAAAAAAAATGAAATATAAAAGTTTTTAACTTTGAATTCTATAAAGTGTTAGAGAGATCAATATTTTCAATAGCTATAACTTGTTCTTATTTTAGTAACTTTTATTTTTTTCTTTACACTACTCAAAAATATATCACCTTCTTATTATATCACCTCCTTCTTATATCTTAATTTTATTTTATCATCTACTTTTTTATTGCACCATAATTTGTACTTAAAGTTAGATGTAATAATATTTTTAATATTTTTATTAGAATGAACAAGAAAAGTGGTTCTTGTACTAGGACATGGTTTAGATCATGATTTTCAATGCTTGGCAATGGAATATTTCAGTGATCTAATTAGATATGTAAGGTTTAACACACACACATACTCAGTAAATCTCATATCTTTAAAGGGTCATGCATATTTATAAATAAACACCTCCTTCCAAAAGACCAAGCTAAGTTAAGGAAAGAAGTTCAAAAGGTGAAAGAAGCCAAGAAGGAAGGAAAATGGGCAATGATTAAGAATAAGAAAGCTATTAATGGAAATAGAGACCAAAAAGATAATAATAAACAGAAATTTAGAACACTTTGAATCCTTTCTTGGAACTATTGTGGCTTTCCATGGAGCAAAGGTCCTATGTTAAGTTGGATCCTAAATGAAATTGATAGTACATTTATACTTGAAACTTGGGAGAATGAAGAATATAAGGTCCCTCACATAGAAGGATTTGTCTTGTGGCCAACATGGAACAAGAAATCCTATGACAAAGGGATTGAAGGCATAGCTTGTTACATAATTAAAAAAAAAAAATCATAATATAGACCCTCTCAATCAATACATATGGATGGAAATTTCATACATTAATGATAAGTATATTTATATAGAAATATTTGATTTCATGCTTATGCATTCTACATTTTTAGAACAAGATATTTACACTTTGAGAAATGAAGGTGGTATCCTTCTGTTTGGAGACTTTAATGTTAGAACTGCAACTAATTAAGATATTATTTTAAGCAATGATTCCAACCCTAATCCTCTATGGCTAGATGGTGACCTTGTTTTAGCTAAAAAAATACAAAAGAAACTCTGAATACATGACTGAGAATTTGTTTGGTAACAAGTTAATTAAGCTCTACAATTCTCAAGATCTAATAATTTGCAATGGTCTAAATCCATGGGCCAGGCAGTAGTGTCATGGATTGGGTGATGTATGATATTCTCATATACAAATAGTAAACCCGACTATAATAGACCTTTAATGATAACTCTAAACTTTGTCATGCACAAAATCCCTATTGAAGAAAATTATCATAACCAAAGGCACTTGCTTTTTGACAAAAATTAAACATATTTTTTAAAGGATTTAAATTATGAATTAAATATCTTATCATATAAAAACAATATTGAATACCTCCATCATAATTTGATAACAAATATTTCTACTTACATTGATAAGTTCTCTATCGAGGTTCTATGTAAAAATAAAAATACAACAACCAACCCTTGGTATGATAAAGAGTGTATAATTGCTAGAAAATCCATTAGGGATGCTTATAATGATCCCTTAAAACATGATAAGATAAAGGAACAAATCCCTAAATAAAATGGAAAAATGTATTATATAAATAGAAAGCAAGAGAAGCTTTTATACCTATCTAAGCTAGATCCTAAGAAATTATGGATACAAATTTTGACTCATAAAATTAAAGAAAATAATATCATTCCCTTGAAGGAGTGGAATTCCTACCTTGAAAATATTTACAAAAACCCTAATGTTATGGACAAAATTCCAAACATTTATAAAAATAATGAATCTTTTTCTATAGAAGACATAGAGTTTGGGATTAGGCGACTCACAAAACGAAAAGCCAAGGACATCAAAGGCTACCAAGATGAAATCTTAAAAATCTGAGGGTCTATCATCATTGCTCACATAAACAAGCTCTTCAATTTAGTAGTCAAGTAGGGCTTCCTTAAACCATGGATGAAAAACCTCATTGTACCTATTTTTAAAACTGAGGATAAAAACAATGCCTCTAATTACAAGCTTTTTATCACACAAGATGTAGGTTGGGAAATCCCAACCCAACCACCAATTGGTGACAAATTAGAGAGAACCTACCCACTTTCACCTTAGGCAGGTGTTCTCGTCACTTTAGAGGTGAGATAGTCACCTCAAGGGGGGAATATCGATGACCCTAGGGGGGATTGAGATGGAAAATATGATGTATGGATGAATGCCCCTAAATTTCAATTATAGATGGTAAGGGAACTTGGAAACAAGTCTTGGGAAAAGTTTTAGGGCTCTCAATGCTTTGAGTGACCTGCCGAGAGAAAAATACCTTCCCGAGACACAATGAAAACCAAGTATACAATGCAATATGTTAGGCGGAAAAGAAAGTTAATCTTGTTGTACCTAATTGTAGAAACGATCAGTGATATATATTAGCATATAAAAGAAATTAAGGGTTGCAAAATAAGTGCTAAAATTCTAGTTGAATAAGCAAGAGACGAGATAGTAAAGATTAGTTCAACTCAACAATGAAAGAGCGAGACTTTAGCACAAAAGAAAGGCTATCACAAAAACCTTACTGTAGTGATATTTATCATCCTTATGGATGTAGAAAACCAAGCCTTATAACATAAAATTCAGCCAATGAAAATCACTTCAAACTAGCCTAAAAAGTGCGCTAGGGTTAGTAGTTTGTTAGGGAAAAGTTATAGCCAATTTCTAGGGTTAGTTTAGGAGTTATCTAGGGTTAGAGGGTTAGATTTATGCAACCCTAATGGTTGTAGGTTATTTTTATTTCAGCAGTTTGTTAGGGAAAAGTTATAGCCAATTTCTATGGCTACTTTAGGAGTTATCTAGGGTTAGAGGGTTAGATTTTTGCATCCTTAATGGTTATAGGTTAGTTTTATTACAATAGAAAGTTTTAGTGGGTGAAATAGGGTTCCTCAATGAGGCAATATATCCTAGGGCTCAAGGAACAATTTCCAAGTGATAGAAATTCAAAACTTCAACTTTTCACGTTTACCAATGCAACGACTAGTGCCTTTGATTATGGGTTAATGGGGTCAAAAGTAAAGAGCTAGAGCTACTACCTCCTTGGGGGTATAAATGCTCTTATTTCCAAAGGAAAGTAACCTAACTAGGGTTTAAACTAAGGGGTGTATATACTTACGCTTCCTTAGCAAATCGTTGCAAACAATAATTCTATGCTTAATATTATGGTGGAGCTAAAGTAGGGGTGTATGCACTTATACTTCCTAATTATCCTTAGCAAAATCAACCTTGATCTTGAATTACAAATGATAGCAACAAGTAAAATGTCTTACCAATACAAATAGCAACAAGATAAACCATAACATGCCAAGATAAACCACCACAAGTAGCTAGAAATGACATCTAAGAACTAGTGCATCATCATCATCAAGTCCACAACCAAAGAAACACCATACCATAGCACAAGAGAACAAAAAGCTTCAAGGGTAGAGAAAATTTCAGTCCTTAGCTCTTCACAATGGGAGAGTTATGAGTCAACGTGCGATTTCATGATCTCTATTTATACAAATGTTTATCACATAGTTTTTCCACTTAGAAAGGGTAAAACATAAGATAAGGGGTCCACAACCCTTTTCTTACCCCTTGCAACAAAATAATATGAAACAATTCACTTTAAAATTCACTTTTACACAAAAGAAACCCTAGAACAAGGTGATGTCACCCCTTTAGGGAAGTTTTGGCACTTTGAAGAAGTCATTGGGGTAGTAGATGCATGGCTAGGCATCTAAAGGCCACTTTTCACTCATCCAAGTCCTCTCTTGATGATATTCAAGCCTCCTTCCTTAAAAATGTGCCACGTGCCATCGAACAATGCCTTCACCACCAAACCCTAGACCTCTAGGTGATGTCAAGCCTCCATAAGTGACAATTTTCCTCTCCTAGGAAAATTGTTTGGCATGTCAGGTATAGGTCATGTCTTTTGCATTGTCTTCTAGGCCTCCAAAGGAACATCTATGTTATCTGGCATCAGGCCCTTGGCATCCAACCTGTGGGCTTGAAGCCCCATAGAAGCCCAAACTAGGCTTGCTCCTCCAAAACTGTCCACTAACAAGGTCCTGCAAAACAAAAGGGTATGCCCTCCAAATATCTCAAGTCAAAGATATCATGACAAGTGTAAACAACGTCTAATAAGCAAGGAACCTAAACACGTGCATCAAAACTACCTCATCAAATTAAAAAAATGCTTAAAAGCCTGTACAATTGACCAAGTTTAAGTGTGGGAGGGGTGCCATAGGAGTCCTATTGGGTAAACCAAATCCCTCGAGTAGGGGATTCTCCCAAGGATAGCCTTTCAAGGTTATATAGTGTATGATGAGATGGATAGGGGTTTAGACTTCATAGGTCAATGAGTTTCATGACATACAAGGGCTCGTATTGTCTAATTTATGGGTGCCTTTGTAGAGGGTGTGTGGCACCTTCATTTGCAATGAACTTTTTCTAAGCCCATCTTCTTGTCATTATTTATTTCTTTCATGTTTTAAGGAATAAGTTGAAGGCCACTCTCCTAGTGTGGTGTCCAAATAATGACAATGCCACTCACAAGTACCTCACAGAAATGAGAAGGTTGGCTCGTGATGAGACCCCCTTTCTCTTAGTTGTGAAAATGGGAGCCACTACCCTCGCTTGGTGACCATATGATGATAATTTCATATCGGTAAATACTTGTGATCATGACAGGTCGGCTCATAATGAGACCTCCTATCCTCCAACTGACCCCTTAATCATTCATTATCATTTATTTTTGTAGGTCCCCCATTTTCTTACAAAGAAACATTTCATTTCTTTCTCGGGGGATCCCTGGGTGAAGCATCTGAAATGCTTATATCTAGGATCTTATCTTTTTATCCAATAATAATCCCTCTAGGACTTCATCCCCTTCTTCCCATGAAATGAGGTACATTCCCTTCTTGGGTCACTAAATTCAAAGGACCTGGAAGAGTATAATATGGTGGGAATGTAATGAGCGGAAAGTGGTAAGTATGGTCAAGAATGGTACGATAACCCCTCAAGGGACCCTCAGTCACAAACCTTTCCTAAATGTTGGCCACTAACTAGGAAATCTATGACACTCACCAAGGTGAAACAAGGTCAACGGCATAATGTCCAAGCATGTGCTTTATAATCAAAAGTAGCTCAAATGAAACATGCTTAAATGCCTTAAATATTAGGGTGATTGCCTGCCACAATACCTGAATTTTACCACATGGAGAAAGACCCATATTCCTTCCAGAATCTAGCTGGTGTGGTGGATGTGCTGACAATGGATCAAATGTGATGACAGAGTGGGATTTTGTATGTGCAAGTGGACATTGTTGTTCATGTAGTCTCTCGACACTCCATATCTGTAACCTAAGGGCCTTGAGACATAATATCCTTAGTTATCCCACAAAATGGGGATAACAAGTACTATTATTATTAGCCCCATTTTATCCAAACTATACAAAATTATTTTGGAAAAGAATTTTAGCATGGCTAGAAAGCCACAGAAAAAGAGATTGAGGTTAAGCCGAATTTAGGAGTTATCATTCAACTGTGAACCACCTTATTTTTCTTAGGATCATCACGGAGAAGTGTCAAAGTAATAAAATGAATCTCCTTTGTTGTTTCATTGACTTTAGAAAATATTTTTGCATAGTGCCCAGGACGAACCTTTGGAATAGGTTAAAAGAGACAAAAGTTCCTTTCAAGTTGTGAGATGTTGTGATAAATTTGTATGAGAATGTTATTGAAAATTTTAGGAACACTAAGTATTGGTCGGAAGAAATGGATTTTAATATAGGAGTCAAGAAAGGTTTTCCCTTGTCACGTACCCTTTTTAGCATATACATTGACAAGTTAGAATATTGTTTGGAAAAAGTAGGTTGTGTTAGCCTGACTGTAGTGGCCGAATAAATTTAACATCAAATAATTAATCAAACAAAACAGTAACTGCTACTTGATTTCAGAAAATTCAATAATTCCTTTTAATTGAGCACATACACATTTTAAATTGATCAATGAATAATAAAATTTTATAACAGAATAAAACAAATACATAATTTTAAAATACCTTGGTCTGATGCTAATTCCTCCGTCGATCTAGTTGTTCGTGCTGAACTAGATCCAACACTGCCCAAACCTTGTTCCACCCTACCAACTAGGACAACTTCCTAGCTCCAAGATATCATATGGATATCCTGGCCCCCGTGCCCAAAACCTCCAACAAACCAGTGCCCCTGTACTAAACCTTCCCGACTACAGAACTCAACTCCTATGCAAATCCAAGAGAAACCTCCAAAATTCCCTGTAGAATGGTAATCCCCTTCCCCAAAAGAATTCCTTCCACCATAAGGCTCTCCCCGTCATATCTCCCCTTCACCGACTTCCCCTCCTTCATTACTTTCCTTATCCATTTATTAATTATCTTATCCTTTCATAGTTAATGCCCCTTATCCCATTATTCATGTTCCTTATCCCCTTTATTTATTATTTTATCCTATATTTAATGTCTTATCCCTTCCCGAATATGTAAGCTTTAATTTAACAATATAATTTATTAACCCCCTTTAATTCTTTACTTAATTAATTAATGAGTCAATTAATAATTAATTAATCCTTGACAATCATGAACAAGTAATTAACAATAATTAATTAGTTAATGTTATTTAAGAAACAATTATTGTTTAGCTAACTT